>BGNK01002197.1:0-72022 GCA_003297005.1 Symbiodinium sp. clade A Y106
GCACAAAACCGCGGCGGTTGGGGAAGGGGATGCCGCAGAAGCAGAGGGATATCCTGTTCCACAGGGGGCGGGGGGCGGGGAGAATACACCATGACGTCCATTACTTATTGAAGTATAAGAGTACATAACAGGATACCATTGGGGGGGGGGAAGGGGGGAGGGCCCGCCGGGGCGCAACCATATATATGTATGTGTGTGTATTATTTGTGCATGCATGCAAATGTTGAGAGCAGCTATATATTTCGAGTCGATTCCCGCAATCTTTCCATCGATCACTCCTTTCGATGTCCTCGATCTTTTCTTTCTTAAGCGGTGGACTTGCTTACAGATGCAGGGTAACGTGATTTCTGCTCAGTGCACTGCTCATGCCAACACGTGAGATCTCGTGCAGTTTGGGCCCTCGCGATCAGCTAGTTGTGTCGCATTGCTTGCAGCTGGCCATGCCTGCAGCTGCAGAGAAGAAGCTGTGCAGCAGAAGCTTTAGTGCTTTGACGGCTGCGATGATGATTTGCTTCGAGTGCGACATCCGCCGAATTCTCTTGGAGAGCGAGACCGCCGTCAGTTAACCCAGTACCTGTGGTACATGCAAACAGCTTGCAGCTGAAGCGCAAGGCCGCTAGTAGCGACCCTGCCCCCCAGTCGGGAGGCATCTGCTTCGCCCTAAAGGTGTGCAGTCGCTCCACGGCATACGAGGGCGACCGCAGAAGTTCTGCGGTTTTTCGCCTCACCTCTTTAGTAAAGGGGTGGCCGGAGTCCTTCGAGATAGTGTCGCAGTGTTGCGACTCTTTCGGGAGAGTGGATCTGGACGAGCTTGACTTTAGCATTCGGGCTGCCCTGAGTTACAAGGCGACAAACACTATCGTCAGGCGGCTGAACAGTCTCGCAGCTTTCGTCCAGTGGTCGAGCTCCCAGGTACCACTGATTTTCCAAAACAGGCAATTCCTGTTCTTTTGGCCACCCTTAAGGCCCAAATCCCGGCCGAAAAGTGGTGCGCACCACAGCTGCAAGGTCAGGTCGGAGATGCAGGATCCCTTAAATCGGCCCTAGGCCGAGAGGGGGCAGAAAGCTTAGCTGCGATTGTGGTAGGAACCCGTCCCCCCGCTCTCCAGCTGGAAGAATGCCTTATCCCTGAAAACATCGTAGGCCTCTACCCTCAGGGAGACGAGAACTCCGGCAACTTTCTGATGCGTATTAAGCCAGGACTTGCTGGATTGACGTTGCTGGATTGACGGCACCGCATATCATCAGTAACGTAGCCGGGCCCATCTTGAGGGAGCTTCCCGAATGCAATATGCGTTCTTTCATTGACAGATCGATCCGTGGTATCCCCAAGGGTAACACAGGTGGAGGCGGCCGTCTACCCCGCGAACCTACCCCCAGCACCGGCAGCAGCCGCGCCTGCGCCCCCCAGAGATGGACGACGCCGAGTGAAGAGCCCAGCACACACACACACACACACACGCCTGAACTCGGAGAACTTATGTTGATAACTCTACCCCCACCAATGCTGTCAGTATCGTTATTGGTCTCTGTCTCCTCCGTCTCTTATTCGCAACGCATATGTCTTAACTGTTTCAGGCGTGCGTGGAAAGTCTTTCCTAGCAGTGCCGTCAGCTTTCTCCACTTATTTTAAACAGTTCTCCCCACGGCATCTCCGCTACACCGGGCACTTGAGCGCCTTCGGACCACCCCCTTTGTCCAAACACACACGTGCACAGCATCTTTCCACACATGTGTTCTTCCTCGGCAGGTATGATCATTCCTCCTCGCGGCGAACACTTCCTTACGAATACCGGGTATTTTAGTCCATAGCATCATTTTTGCGACGAACTTTCTGCAGTTATACCAGGAAGTCCTATTCTAAAAATAAAGGTAGTATGTAGGCCGGTGCTCGCCAGCGAGTGCTCATGGTCTTCCAGCAGCAGCAGCAGCCAGCNCTACTGCCACCTGCTATCACTAGCCACTGAGCATGAGGATGCATGAGGACTGCCACTACAACGACTCCGGTTCCTCCTAACAACCACAACCACAACCACAACAACCTGAGCAGCAGCGGAAGCAGCAACAACAGCATCAAAGTCAACAGCAACAACAGCAACAACAGCTACTACTGCAGCTGCTGCTACTGCTAGTGCTACTGCTCCTGCCCTTGCCTCTGGCCCTGCCCGTGGATTTGCCCCTGTCCCTGCACCTGCCCCTCCCCACTACCACTACCACTACCACCACTACCACTACCACCGCTACCACTACCAGTACCACTACCATTGCCACTGCCAGTACCACTACCACTACCACTACCACTACCACCACCACCACCACTACCACTACCACTACCACTNCTGCCACTGCCACTGCCACTGCCACTGCCACTGCCACTGCCACTGCCACTACCACTACCACTACCACACCACTACCACTACCACTACCACTACCACTACCACTCCCACTCCCACTCCCACTTCCACTCCCACTACCACTACCACTACCACTACCACTACCACTACCACTACCACTACCACTACCACCACGACGACTACTACTACTACTTCTACTACTTCTACCACTACTACCACTGCTACTACTACTACTGCTACTACTCCTGCTGCTACTGCTACTACTACTAGTACTAGTACTACTACAACAACAACTACTACTACTACTAGTACTACTACTGGTACTACTACTACTACTACTACCACTGCTACTTCTACTTCTACTTCTACTTCTACTTCTACTTCTACTACTACTACTACTACTACGACTACTACTACTAGTACTACTACTAGTACTACTACTAGTACTACTACCAGTTCTACTACTCGTACTACTACTGGTACTCCTACTAGTACTACTGCTAGCCCTTCTATACTACTGTTGTACTCCCGCGGATACAAGCCCACCGACCTGCCGCACCGACATCCACCGGACAAAAAACAGCCGAGCTTGAGTTCTTCATGCCCTCGGCCTTCAAGTTCGTCTCAGGGCTGGCATCAGCAACTCTATCTAGATGCTGCAAAGGGCTCGGGAACGACATATCAACACTGCCCCTTAACTTTGAATCCCCTCTAAAGCGACCCGGCCCCAGACGTGGCCATTTTAGACTTCACATAATCATAGATTTGCAACCGTTGCAAGAATGCGTTGATAGTCATAGGACAGCCACCATGAGCTCTGTAACATTGGCCGTGGTGTCAAGCCATGATGCCTTGATGCTCCTGCTTCAACTGCAGAATCTCAGAACGGTGGTACTGTATGTGTAGGGTGCCACTGTGCCAGCAGGATTGAATCTTCCAGTCTGAGGTTCAAGACCGACCTAAATGCTGGGACCACAAAAGGCAAGCCTTTGAAGAAGGATAAAGTTTCTCGTAAAGCAGCGGTTGAGCCTCACGCTGTGCAGGTACCTTACACATCCCTGGCTACCAGGGTGTGACTCCTAGCTGTCCGGGCTTCAGCCAGCGGCTTACCAACCTCATTCTCCAAGTTGCGCTAGCCCTTTTCAGCCGGAAGGTGAGCAGCAGCTCCGCGTAGCGAGGGTCCACGTCAGGCATGCCAGTCATTATTTGAGTTCGCTGCTTGTGCCGACAGCCTTAGCAGGTCTGTTGACAAAAGCAATATCGTGGAGAACTTCCGCAAGGACTTGAAATGCCTTGAGCAACATGCGGGTTTTGGGGTTGAAGACCATCTTCGCACTGCCTGCAAGAAAGTGGTTGGATATGGCGGGCACGTGCCACAAGCAGCTCATTGCTTAAAGATCAAGTCACGAACCACACGCTGTGCGGGTTTGGTGCATGGTATTCTCAAGATCGGAACTACAGAATTTTCGTGCCCAGGTCTGCAACGACTTCGGGTGACCAAGCCGCAGTCTTCTGAGAAAACATTTGAAGTGGTCACCAGCTTGCACGAATCATCGGGCGGCAGCGCTCAGGACAGATCTCGCAGCTTTCGGCGAGTCAATGATTGAAGCCTCACAAAGCAGGCTTCGTGAAAGTATGCAGTGTGCAGTCGTTGGCTTTGCTCAGACTGCTCAGCATCTCATGCAGCATGAATACGAAAAAACAGTGTGTTGCGAGGGCATGCTGTGCTGCTCCGATCTACCTCCGTATTTCCACGATTGATGAATGTCTTCCAGGATAGCACGACACTGCAATTTACGGCATTTCGGAAGCGAGTCTGCGACTGCACTGGGCTTGACTTAATGCTTACTCACAGAAGCAGACCACCGCCTCGCCCACCCATCGGCACATGAACCCGGCAATGGAGTACCTTCGTCAAGCAGCGCACTTGGCCTTTCCGTGCATCTGCAGCAGCATTGCTGACTGCAGCCAACCCTCCACAATGTCACCGAATAAGGCAGGTCCCAACTTCGCACGCCAAATCTCTCGACTGACATTCTTCGGGGCAAGCAAATTCACCTTACAGATCCACGCATGAAAAAGCAAGCAGTGTCGTCCAACCTCGTGGAAGGAGGAGGCTGCCCAAAACATATTGAATAACATTGCGATGATATGAGTTAGCACGATTAGCAGAATCTACGAGCTCGGTGATAATTCTCGGCCGCCTGTAGTAGGGGTGCCTCATGCCGTTGCACTGCCGCCCTTTTGCAGGCCCTTTGCAGTCATCCGCGCCTCTGTGTCTTGGCTGAGTTCTTGGGAGAAGCCTTGGGCTTTACACAGACCTCAGCATGGCTTGCAGGTACTTGTTCTGGCCGCATCGCACTTGACTTTGCGCAAAAAAACATGCATTGCAGATGCTACTCGTGCGGCGAGGCGCTGGGCTGTGTGTGGTTCGGTTTGGGAGGCTCGCAACGCAACATTTTCGTTCGCTGGACACTGAGTTCAATGTGTTTGTAGTAGTATTGGTAGTGATATTGGCGCCCGTAGTGGCAGTGGTACTTGTCGTGGTACTGGTAAAGATAACGGCGGTGGTGGTGGTGGTGGTGGTGGTAGGGGTACTAGTAGCGGCAATGGTGGCGGTAGTGGTCGTGTTAGTTGGTGTGGTAATGGCACGGGTAATGATACTGGTCATGGTCGTGGTGGTGTTGGGTGGGTGTCGTGGTCCTCGTCCTATCGATGCTACGAGGCCCTGTTCTCAGGCGTGCTGCACATGAAGGGATGCGCTAGAACCCATGTGCTCGTGGAGAAGGAGTTCTGAAGTTGTTATCCTCTACCTAGGCTTACTGGCATATTGCAAGCATGTGCCCGTGCTTTCTGTGCCTTTGAAGACCTCCATGCCCCGATCCGAAACATTCCGGCGACAAACATCGGCTCGTATGAAAAACAGCATTCAGTATGCAGTATACTAGGGACGCTCGGTTTCCTCCGCATCGCTGGGACGAGTCTAAATACCAATCGGTGGCATGCGTTCAAAAATTGAGCGCCTGAGCGTCCACCAGGAGTTTGTATTTCGGAACGGGGCATGGCGTAGCAATGCAATGCATCTTCAAATCCCGGCCGTTATACATCAAGGACAGGCTGACTCCAGACTGAATTTACGGTTGATAAACAAACCTTGCTACATGGATCTCGGCTGCGGGCTCGAAATCAAAGCTCTGTACGTGAATCTCGGGAGTAAGCTGCCGAATAGCAGTGCTGTGCGAAGTTATCGCGAGCGAAGTTATCGCGAGCGAAGTTATCGCGAGTTTGTCAGCCTCAGCGTCCCTTCTACTACATACTGCCACTATTTCGCATTGGTGTAATTCTGACGATTATTATTGGCATTGTTTTTCTTACTAGTACTGCTAACAGAAGAGTCGGGATTATGAAGGTTGGGGTCGCCTCTGTCTGGACTAGTCGTGCGTATGTTCATAAAGGTCAGTTCTCGGTTTTCGGGGCAGTATGCCTGGCCTGGTGCCGTTCGCGTTTCGAATCATTTCTGAAAAGACAGAGGGCAGCTCTGCACCCGTAGTTTTGGCTAACACATGGTTAGCGGGAAGCTTGCTTCGGTTGACGAAGCAGCTTACATTACTCAACCTGCGCGCAAGCGGCCCCAGTTAAATCATCCTCACAATGCCTCCTCGCGGAGTTTGACAAGTTGACACAAGGGCTCCGTCAGCCAGCAGCCTGAGAGCATTTTGGAAGATTTCAGTACCACAATGCCGCAATGCCACACAAATAGAGAGCAGCACACTTGCCGAAGCGAATCTGCAAGGCGGCAAAGGCTTGCAAACGTCAGCTCTCGAAGTACAAGGGGTGCTTTCATACGAGCGAATGACATGCGTTGCCAGCTGAGCTGAATACCCATCGTTCTCCATAGTGTCATATTTTGGGAAGCTGTGGCAGATCCTGGGCGGGTTCCGGTTGCAATGCACTGATAATCTGCTGACTTTGCTGCGATCCTCGGCTCCAGAAATCGAGGGACTCGGATGCACATGAGCTTACATTGCTACGCAAATGCGTTGTCTGGTGCAAGCCGGAAATGCAATTGTGACTTCAAGATGTCTCCAGTGCAGGCCACGGAATACACTGCACAGGTTCGCACCACATGTGCTCAATAGCAGTAACAGTCCATTAGAGTTACAAAACATGAGCGGGAGCGTTCTCACTGCCGGTTGTGCAGCATCGAAAAGGACTGCAAACTTTGCCAGTGAGTTCAGTGCAGTGCAACATGTTTAGCTTGAGTGATGGCTTCTTAATTGCTCACTAGGACCTCAGCTGAAGATGATGAGTTTGCCTTCAGTTCCAAGGGGTCAGGCAGGAATTCAGGTCTCGTGAGACAAAACGCGAACAAGTGCATTGATGCCAGTGCTGCAGGCTGCCTCTGCTTCCAGAGGTGCCAGGGGGATGTGTTGCGTGTCGGCAGAGATCTCTCGAGCTTCGTCAGCTGGCATTGCTGGGGGTGCCTGGAAGGCAGTACACTCGCGCTTCCGGGAAGACGCTCCGTTTTGCCTCCCATTGAGGACCGCCCCTAGCCGTCAAGCAGTCAAGCACATCTCGGCTAGATTGCAGCGGGTCCCCGTTCGCCAGGCTGGCTTTGGTGGCGCACGCGGTGCCTTCACCTTGGAGAATCGAACTTGCAGGCCTTTTACACATCATTGCAAAATAACTGTTTCCAGGCTTCGCGCCAGTCAGTGCAGGGCGCCCATTACCCGATCTTTTCGATCATAGTTCTGACCAGCCCTGCGGTCGAGGCTTGACCCGCCAGATGGAGGCTGGTTCTGGTTGACACGCTGGCTGCACGGTTGCAAGATTGTGTGCTTGGAGGTTTGGTTCGCCGCGTCTCCGTGACTCCTACGGCAATGGAGATGTCGAGCGTGTGGAACCTAGATTTTTGTCTGTCGCAGGAAGAAACATGGCACGAAAATGATATGCGGCATGTATGTGGCGAAGTGCAGCCCTCATTTGATGCTCGTGTCTGTTGTATTGACCAAGGACAGTATCTCAAAAACCCTTTCGTCGCTGAAGTTGTTCAAGGCAAGACGGTGTGCAAGGTGCTGATACATGGAAGCTCGGCGTCACCTTGCGTCACCAGCGTTGTGAAGGATTTGGACCCTGCGGTCATGCAGATGATTCCTGAGATAGTGACATCCATTGTCTGCCAGGCCACTGACTAAGCGCACGGCCAGCTCCAAATGCTAAAGCTCGCAAATGGCTCAGGCCGGTACCGTGCTGTTCAAGCAGGGCGATCCGCCGGGCAGCTGCTATGCTGCGGCCACAGCATGGATGCGCAAGTTGCACGATCAGCGGCTTTGAGTAAGCGTGTTCAGAGGTGTTCAGCTGAGTCTTGTCTATCAGGAAGCGTACGCCTCCCCTCATTGTGAACTCTTTGCGTGCGTGTTCATCACCCTTTCATTTCACTGGCCTGTCTCCTTAAAGTCTCCCTCACTCATGCCTGCACCACGAAAATCACGAAAACCAGATACCACATGCAGGGTTTCGCGCATTTCCACTCGTTGAGATCTTTTTGCGCATGTGATCATCACCCCTCATTTCATTGTTTTGTCTCTCTAAAGTCTCCCTCACTCATGCATGCACCACGAAAAACCAGATAGCAAATGCAGGAATAGTGTAGTTTCCGCTTGCAGGTGCTCTGCATCCATGCATGTTGAAATTTGTAGAATCAGCATGTGCAAATACATGTGAGTTGGGATATGTAGGATTGCTTGACTGCGATCAAGTACAGCTGATTGCTACCCATTCATAGGGGCACATGTGTGTGTGTGCGTGAAACCCTGTTTCTACAGGGCCACAGAATTAAAGAATGCAAGGGGGCCATCCCTCTTGTCATTCGTGGATGGCCAACGAAGCGGCCAATGACAAGAGCTGAAAACGTACCTGCACTAAGATTCGAAAACCAGATAGCGGAGCAAATGAAGCGCTTGAAGAAGTTCGAAGAGATGCAGCAGGATGAAAGAGTGAGCATGAACAGATTGGAAGCTGCTGAGACTAGCTTGCTAGCCCATGGTATGACTTCGGTCATATTGAGGGTCATTCCAAGTGTGCACTTCGGCTGGATATCTGTCATAGTGCCAGGCGTGAGGCTCCAGCTTTATGAAGAAAGCTCGGTGGCCAGCAGCATGAGCGCAACGGATTCTCCAAAATACTCTCCTACATAAATGCTGAGAGATGACGGGATAGCGTCTCTCGGTGCTCCTAGATTCCACATCTCCTACTATGCAAATCTATGCAACAGAAATGCTTTCGCTACTTTCGCTTACCATACAACTTGTGACCAGGAATGCTTTAGCAGGCGCGAAGTATGCTCTTCTACATGCCAAATTGTGACCAGCAGTGATCTAGCATACGTGAAGTATGCTCTCTGACATACCAAACCTGTGGCCGGCAATGCAAGCCTAAGGGAAAGACTGGCTGCGGCTTCGCGTGCGAAGCTCTCGACCTTGAATAAAGAGCGATCTGGGGGGGCTGCGGCTCAGACCTGCGAACTCCCATATTCGCATATCAAAGCAGGATGAGTTACAGTTATTGCTTGTTGCCTCAAACTTGAACGCGCTCGATGGGCACGACTCTCCCATCGCCACAGGCGGCGCACGTACTCATCACCCTTTCATGTTACCGTCTTGACTCCGGAATGGCCTTCTCATTTATGCATGTACCACAGATGCACACAGGGAGCGTACCCCTCCACTCATTGTGAACTTTTGTGTGCGTGCTCATCACCCTTTCATCTCACTGGCCTGTCTTCCGAAAGTCTCCCTCACTCATGCCTGCACCACGAAAATCACGAAAACCAGATACCACATGCAGGGTTTCGCGCATCTCCACTCGTTGTGATCGTTTTGCGCGTGTGATCATCACCCTCATTTCATTGATTTTGTCTCTCTAAAGTCTCCCACACTCATGCATGCACCACGAAAAACCAGATAGCAAATGCAGGAATAGTGTAGTTTCCGCTTGCAGGTGCTCTGCATCCATGCATGTTGACATTTGTAGAATCGGCATGCGCAGGTTCATGTAGTTGGAATTTGTAGAATCAGCATGTGCTGATACGTTGGAGTTGGGATATGTAGGATTGCTTGACTGCGATCAACTACGGCTGATTGCTGTCCCTTCATAGGGGCACAGGTGTGTGTGTGTGTGAAACCCTGTTTCTAAAGGGCCACAGAATTAAAGAATGCAAGGGGGCCATCCCTCTTGTCATTGGTGGATGGCCAACGAAGCGGCCAATGACAAGAGCTGAAAACATACCTTTAATTTAAGAAGTTCGAAGAGAAACAACAGGATGAAAGAGTGAGCATGAACAGATTGGAAGCTGCTGAGACTAGCTTGCTAACCCATGGAAGGATTTCGTTCATATTGAGGGTCATTCTAAGTAGATGGGTCTGTATGCATGTGCGTATGTTCGAGGGTGCTTGTCTGTCTGTGTGTGTGTTTGTCAGAGTTTCTTTCTCTCTCTCTCTCTCTCTCCCTCTCCCTGTCCCTCTCCCTCTCCCTTCCTCCCTCCCTCTCCCTCCCTGCCTCTGTCCTTGTTGCGCGTGTCAACTTTTTATTTCCTAAGAGATCAAAGGGAACGGCAATAGCTGACTGGCCTTCTTTATAACACGCACATTCAGTCATATCAGGTACAATCAATCTTAAACGGGGGCCCTTGTTTCGAATTCGCGAAACGGTTGTGACGTTTTTCCCAAAAACATCTCGGATGTTGGGTTCTCGTTTAGGTTCTTAGCGCGAGAAGCGTTCGCGGCCGTCATTATGATATTACAGAGAGACTATTTGCGCTGAAGTGTCCTTTTCTTCGCCGCCCTACACCCTCAACCCTGAACCTTATAACTCGCACTCCTTTCGGTCTTCATGGCGCTCCGGGTTGTTTTTGGGTTCCAGGCTTGACCTTGTTTGTCGTAGAGGTGGTTTGGATGGCGAATGTAATGATGATGTTGACGTCAGGTTATCTCTTAGGTTGGTGCGAGGTTGGTTGGCCAGAGTACTCTGGCGTTATTTTGATCTATAGTTGAATGTCCTTTAACGCAAAGGCCACGGTGAACAGCGTGTCGTGTCCGGCCAGCCCGAACAGTTGTATGACAACGCTCTCGATGTTTTGTGTGATCGGCGCAATCCATGATAAATTTCAATGCAGTGGACTCGTCGTCAACGCGATGCAGTGTATGCATGGAGCTGGCAGTGGTCTCGAAATGGCTCGGATTGACAACCCTCTGGGTGAGTCCGGCGTCTCCGGTTCCGCCGTTCGGCGCCATCCCTCGATTGACCACACTCCCGGTGGGGGCGGTGTCTCCCCGGGCAGCTCCGCACGTGCCAAACGGCGCTGCGAGTGTAGTGTTCGGCCGACAATGTCAGAACCTCACCACATTACTGGAAGGAAGGACGCACTCCCAGCTACGTGACAACCCTTTCGGTGGACGCGACGTGTCCGGCAGCTTCGGCATTGCGAAAGGGCACTGCGCATGTGGTGCCGCGTCCAGCGGCAACCAGATGTTCAGCTGCCGGCTCAGAGAGTGTATAACGTGCAAGCATGTTGACGTATCATGGTAGTTGCCAGCTCGACGTCCATCTGGTTGTCATTCGTTTGCTCGTGGGATGTTCTGCAGTTTTTCACGACCAATGGTTTGCTGCAGGCACTTCGGGTCAAAAAATACTGTGAGCCGCAGCAGCAAAGCCACTTGTTCTTGGGGTAACACCCCGGGTTGCAAACCACTGCAACACAAATTTGCCATGCCACCGCTTCAGACAAAGAGGAGGCCAAGACATGGATCAAACAGCATTGCGGAGACCAGGCGCTTTCCCTTGTGCAAGTGGACGCCAAGAGGAGACTTCGGTTTCCTCTGACTAACGCTATGTGCAACGTGAGTCGATCTGATAACTCTGCCAGAGCTTTCGTCACGGTAAGTCCGTGGAAGTGTGTGCTGCTATCTGGTTTTGTTTGTGTGGTTGCTTGTTTGGTTGTTTGTTTGTTTGCTTGCATGCGTTTGAGTGGGAAGGAGAGCTCTATGCAGAAGAAGGGCCTTATGCCAGTTTCATCAAGAAAAGGGGCCTCAGGTCGTCATCGGCGGAGCAGTCGGTGTCTTTGCGCTGCCAGAAGCTGAGACGCCACAATACTATTTATGGTTGTAGGGCGGGAGCATGCAGGAGCATGTTGCGAACAACATGCCGATGTCTGGCACCTGCTTTTTGTGTTGACTTGCAGATCTTGTGCAGGCGAGATGGCGATTTTGATGTCGCTGTTTTTCATCACCAACGGTCTTTCGTTCCAATGGCTAGTCACCGGTACCTTCATGTCACCTTTCCCGTCTTGTTCAAAGAGTAACCTTCCTTTTTTCCTTGACACCCAGGTCCGACGAAGAAATGCCGCCTCATCCTGCACAGGCCACGATGTGCTTTACTGAGGTTCATATTCAGCACAGATGATGCAGCCGGCTGGAGCAGCGATGCACGGCTCATAGTAGATTCTAAACAGCTCGAGTGAGCAAGAGTAGTGTCTCTCAAATCCCCGAGTGTTGCGGCCAGGGTACGGCCCGATTGGCAACAGAGACCGACTTCATGTCTTGCGCTGACAGAATTGCAAAGTTCACTTCACAGCAGCCTCGTTTGAAAGAGTGCTTGTCCGCTTCTTGAATGAGGCAGAGCTTTCTTCCTGGCCAGAAGACAGTGGATGGGTGCTCCGACTTTGCAGTGAATCAAGCTGTCCTCATGCTCCCACGTGGACCAGGTTCAGCCGATACCACGATGACACGAACCTGGGCAACCGGGTCTCCAAGCTTGGGTCCCTTGCCCAGCAAAGGTTTTGGCTTCAGGATATCCGGCTCTTTGGCAATCCACTCACCCTCTGAAGTAATGCCCTGTGGAACAGTGGTTTCAGTGAATGATCCCACCGTTGCAGGTTTTGCACCTTGCTACTGCCTTGTTGTGCATGTTTCGTGACGATTGCAACGGATGTTACAGGCCCGGCAGCGTCGTGGGCGAACTCGCGCTGATGAATGATCAGTCGCGACCTCTGCGAAAGGGTCAGGATGCTAAACACGATGTAAGGAGATGTTGTACTGTGTTATATGGAGCTGTGAAAAGAAGATCTGGTGCATACCCCACTTCTGAAGCAATCGCAGACCCTCACTTTCAAAACTTACTGCCTTCCCAGAACTTGCCGGCGGGACTGAACAGTCGGTTAGAAGAAGCGAGCAACCGCTCTGGAAACACATTAGCGCGCCCCTACCAACGACCGTTTTCTCCTTAAGCTGCTTGTAAGGTGGAGCTCGAGAAAACAGTTGTGCAGAAGACATCTATACAGTCTACACACGAACCAATGTGATATTGGAAGGGTTGCAAGCTATTGAATGGCACTGAAATTCAGGCTCTGGTAACAAATACCAGCCACGATGTCTGGGTTCACTTGTGACTTGAGCCGGTAGTTCTTCGTCGATGACTATGCGAATAGCAGTAGCGAGAGCAGAAGAAGCACCAGTAGCAGAAACAATAGTAAGGACAGCAATAGACATCGGACTAGCAATAGCAGCATCAACGACAGTCGCAGTAGCAAGAACGGCCACTGTATGGGTAGTTCTCTAAATTAGGGTCCTTTCTTAGGTCCCCAATACAGTACGGCACCCTTATGAAAAGGACCCATAAAAAGGACTCTAATTTAGAGAACTACTTATATCACAACAAATATAGTCAGATAGATGGATGGATAGCTAGATAGATAGACAGCACCAGCAAGAAGAGCGATGGCGGCGGCAGCAGCAGCAGCAAGAGCAAGAGCAAGCGCAAGCGCAAGCGCAAGCGCAAGCGCAAGAGCAAGAGCAAGAGCAACAGCAACAGCGACAGCAGTCGCAAGAGCAGTGGCAACGACGTTGGCAGTGCGAACGTCAGCAATTTCGACAGGCAGCACCAACAGCAACAGTAACAAAGGCCGCTACCAACCGCAACAAAACAACGGCGACCACGACATCAGCAACAGCACCACCACCACAACCACCAACGACAGCATCACATTAACAGCACCATTAACAATACAATTAACAACAGTGTTAACAATAACATGAACAACGACAGCAACAACAACACCAACAGCAACAGCACAAAAGATAGTCGAAATGAACAGGACATGCAGGATGTAGCGTCGAAACAGCATGATCTGCAGGTAACAGAACCCAACCTTGCAATGGTTTCAACTCAGTTCCAGCAGAGTCCGCCGGGATCAGCTGACAATGCCGGCGTCCATGCTGCATCAGAAAACAGTCCATCTGCCCGACCTTGCATCCTCTATTTTCCAAACAACAGCCCACTTTCGAAACTAGTTGTCTATATGAATAGTTATTCAGTAGGCCCTGTCGTGTCAGCAGGATTACACGTGCCCAGCCATGACGAAGACACCTCTGGGCTCGGGCAAGGTTGTGGCCTGATTTAGTATGGCGTGCAAATGCTCGACATTGACAGCTCAACGGTTCATGGGGAGTCTAAAGGCTCGGCATCGTTTGTAATTGAAGACGGTTGCAGACAAAGTAGGGATCGAGACTCCCGCCGCTGCTCGATTCGGACAATGAAAAGCTGGGAAAATTGAACGATGGTGCTGGCAGAAATCATGAGCCCAAGCAGCAGCAGGTCCAACGAATCCATCATTAAGCTGTAAACACCGTATACCGCGAGAAGCTGGAGGGATCAAGTGTTGTCGGAATCGAAAATTCGGTTGAAGTTCAGCCCGTGCGCAGATGCGATAAGGCTCTTCCATATGAACAGTCAGCTTCCATAACAATCAGAGGAAAGGCTTACCCCGCATATTTTGTCCGAAGTGCTTGAGAAGCATAAAACATGTGGATATCCTGTGCGCCCAATTTGTGCAGTAAGCGAAGAGCATGTTCGGCAGTTTTAAAAATGTAGCCCTACCCACATGAACGTCAAATCTGAAGCAGTAACGATAATACCGGTTGAGCGGGCGATGCTGCTGTGCGAAATTGATCGATGAACCATGAGCAGGCGATCCAAGTCGACGCTGTACTTGCGCAACGACACATGAACCCAAGGTGACTTCAACACCTGCACGAACAGCCGATTGTACACTGGATCTCATCGGGATACAGTAAGCTCGGGGAACATGAAGTTGATGCAACGGCGCCCTGACAAAGATTGAAAAGGAGGAAGCGTTCTGCCACCAATACACAGCCGGCTCAGTGCCGGCTTAAAGCATAGTATGAAAGACGACACTTGTGTCGTTGCCTAACTCTTGAACGACAGCTAAAATACCAGGTTCCTTCCACAAACAGAACTTCAGATAAACAACAGTGCGACATGAACGGTAAGACCATTGATATGCAGCAGGAACCTGAGAGGATCGCAAAAGTTCACACGGACGGCGCAGAGTGGACAGACCAACGAAGTAACTCTTGCATCCTTGGCTCTGCTGGACATGAACACCGTCATGATGTGTAATAATGCATACTGTCCTTTTTTAGTCTGTCTGCGAGCACTTGGCAGGCGTCGATCTTGCGAATACTGTGCGATCTGGTGACGTCAGCTGCCGTCTTGACTGCGCAGATCTGAGCACTGCCGAAGAGCACACGAATGGCTCAGTGAGTTGTGTGAGCTTGAGAATGTCATCGCTCGAAAGTTTAGCGATCCAGAACTAGCTGAATGAGTACAATGTCCAAAACCGAGTTTATGTTCTTGGCCAAACGGATCTGGCATGATCTGGCATGTGCCTCCCGCATGAAAAGGAGAAAGTCGAGGATGGAGCGGTCCGAGTGTATGATTGGATCTCGATCGAGACTGGCAAAATGAGCTTGGCACGATTGCCGTGCCATCAACTGAGAGGTCTTTCTCGGCGTGGTCGTCACCACGAAAGTCCTTGCAGTGGCACTGTCAAGGAGCGTTTGAAGAAAATGGCAAAGAAAACACTGCCTTCGTAGTGTACCGCCGTGAGGGGACTCTGGCACGCAGGAAATGGATGCAGAACAATGTCAATCAGGGCTTCAAGCGCGACAACTTTAACCGTCAGTTCACTGATCATATCAGTTTCCACCCGGGGAATGTCCAACATGAGTGGACAATGCCGCCATTGACAGCACGGGCATTGTGAGAAAGCCGCAGACTGATGTCACGTCGATCATGAGCCCGCAATGCCTCCTGTGCTTGGTGGAGTGAAACCGCGCTGCCGCATTGCTGCCACACTGCGAGGAGCTGATCTGATGACGGGCCACACAATGATCTCAATGCAACAGATTGGTGGAGCATTGGACATTGATTCCTTTACCCGGTATGTGCTGTAAGATGAAGAGGACGACAATGAGAAGATTGCCTAGTAAGTATGCCCCGACTTAGCCAACGAGCTGGAATGATCGCGCCACTTTCGCGACTGCGCTTGCCCTGAGCTCGGCGCCGAGATTGTCCTCCGCACGAATGCCAAGCAAGGGACAGAAGTGAGATTGTCCCGTAACCCGTGTGCCCGGCAATGTGAAGTTAGGAGTGCCCTTTTTGATTCTGCATTGTTTTGGTTGATTGAAGTGTGATTGAAATATTGAGGGCAATCTTCTAAGGATTGAACGATTGAACTCTCAGATTCAATCTTGATACCCGATGTGCGAATGACTGCCATGATGCCATGTACAGTGCATGAGTGCACCCCATGTGCTGCGAAGGCAGGACTGCGCCCCGAGTCGTGCCAAATTTCCCGAACAAAGCTGAAGCCAGTTGTTGCGACTGTCCTTTTCGATCGATTCGCGAAATGATTGATGCTGTGTATTGTTGTGTTTTGCAATGATTCCCGACTTAACTTAACTCAGGATCAAGGCACTATACGGCAATTGGCATACATGCTGGCACAGATCACTGAAGGTGCCGCTACGGCGACTGTTCGAGATGAGGACACAGAGAATGGCTTCGAGATTTAGAGATGAGATGATTGCACAGACAGCTTGCATTGCCAGAAAGGGCGCCAGCCACGATTTCCTGAGTGAGATCCTTTCGTTCAAGCTGAGGGGTGGACCAACTGGAAAGTGAACTGAGTGATTTCATCATCCCGAAAAGGCATCATGAGCAGGCGACTGACAGGCCGGTAGACAATGACCTCATGACTCCTGATCACAGTGATGAAGCAGAAGACGACTGGTCTTTTGCGGCAGTATTTGTGCGTGAACGTTCGCAACGTCAACATTCAGTGAAGTTATGGGGACTGTGTATAGCTATCTCAAGAGCAGGTGTCTGACTGTGCCAAGCGTTAGCGTGAGGGATGACGGTGGTCCGGCGCGTGGGTGTTGGAGCATAGAAAGAAAGGAAGGAAAGGAGGACGAAGGATATAACGGAAAAAGAATGTACAAAGATTAGGCAAAGGCAAAGGAATGCATAAAGCAAAGAGCGAAGGATACATGTTTTGTCGGTAGTGTCTGACGGTGAGAACCAGCCAGAGAATCAGCAAAGAGAGGGGAATCAGGATTAAGGATTGGTACGATCGGTCTTCATGGGATGATCATGACCGGAGTCATGAGTGGATAAGGTTGATATTAGTCCGATGACAGGTCTTGCTTCGATGACGGCTGGAGATATTGGAACGAAGACTGGGTGGAGCTCGGAGCAGCCGAGCTCCAATGAGGCGTCTAGCAGAGTCTAGCTGCCAGGCGAATGCGTTGCAGGAAGCCACAAATAGTGCACCGCCACAGAATGTTGCCGCTGTGATTGTCGAGTCGCAGAGCCTCATGTGCCCCGAGCATCCAAAACTGACATGCGAATGCGAAGCCTGGGATCGTGGCGCACCTGTTTGGCGGAGCATGCTCGTTGATTGGCGCGTTGAGTGGAGTGCCCCCCGCTTCCTCCAAAGAATATGCCAGAGATTCATCTAGTGAAGTTTGACGGCAGTTTGATTTGGTTTCACGTGCAAGCTGGATTCGCCAAAAGGTTGCGGACAGTACTCCACAGTGGAGCTTGTTCAAACGGTTGTCCGGAATGGTTTGCGCCGGATTATCCTGTGCTGCCCTTGAATGAGACGCCTGCGTTGCGAAGTGTGTTTGTAAAGACATGGGATGTGTAATGCAAGGCAGGATGATTGTGCAGCTTGACTGTGGCAATGAGAAGCAGAAGCTGGGGGCATTGGAGTCGCGTGAAGTGTCGGCTTTGCATGACAGCTTGTTTGACCATCTTTTGCAGATTGGTGCCCTGATTGCTGCGGCGCGAGGTATAAAGGATGCTCATGGTTACACGTACTTCACGTGGGAAGTGAGTGAGCCCGAGCTGAAATTGATCCGCACGTCGGCAAAAGGAAATGTTCGATCCTCGAATCAAAACTTCCCAGACTTTGGCAGTGCACATGTCCCGATGGGTTGACGAACGAGTGACACACAAAAAGTACAAGGATGGATCGGTTGTCGTTGTCAATGATGAGAATTTCTTGTTTTGACCTTGGCAAAAACGCGGCCGAGTGACCCGAAAGAATGGAAAGGCCGAGTGGAGTTCACAGTGCGCCACAAGCCGCGATTGAGGCATGTGAAGAAGAGTGAGCCCAGAATTGCGAATCGGAATCGGAGCGCCATCTAGTTGAGTTTCCTGTTTAAGACCTTCGACAATCCACCATGCCCGAAATCATGATTTTTTCAATGACGCTTCCCCAGCTATCCGGGGTCATCAGCGGCACAACTTGATGTTCGCTTGTGTGTTAAAAGCTTTTCTGGAACGCCGTGAGGCTCGAGATTCTTGCTGGCTCGCGGTTTGTGTGACCCTTGTAGAGACAACCCCAGACTAGTGTAATGCACCTGTCATGGGCAGCAACCAATTCAGCAGCTAAGCACTCCACCAGAACGAAACATATATCCTAAAACCTTGAACCCAACACTCCGAGACACATCTGGACTATACATCAACCGCCCGGGTGCGGTCGGGCCGAAGGCCCCAAATCGGGGCAGAAACAGTAACACTTCGTAGATCACTGCCATGGACGTCATCAGCCCCGGTTCAACTCAATGCAAAAAGAAACATGAGGCACACATCCAGGCGGACATGCATTTCACATTCATAGTGAGGAGGACAGACACCAAAGTCTGTAACTACCGATGCAAACGGTGCCAACTTTATCCAACTTTCGAGTTTGACCAGGACAGGCCAGGACCTAACAGAAGACCCGCCGTAAGAACGATTGTCCAAACACATTTCAAACCGACACAGCCTTCGCGGCGGCGAACGTGCCAGCTGCAGGAAACAGCAACAGCAGTTGCGATAACGATGTTGATGCCGAGAATATCCGCAACAACAGCAGCAATGAGAAGAATGTGTAATGCATCGCACACCACAGCTCCGCCCTGCAAGCGCAAAGTTCCGAACTCAAATAGTTATCATGAAAGTCATTCCAGGGCTGATCGCAGTAATCGTATATAGGAGGAATGCAAATACACATGGTCACATATATATATATATATATATGCTCACCCCCCCGTCCCGTTGACAGACCATGCCCCGTGCCCTTGTGACAGTGTACTCTTGGCAGGTGACTCGGCTGAGATATTGTATCTCAACACACCACACACGACGAGAATCTGTAAAGTAAAACCTCTACAGTAGATATACAACGTGTACTTTTGACATGCCATGTACTGAGGACGCATGCACCAAATGCGCGGCACATGAGTTAATAGTTTGTGGTAGTATTGATATTAGGATGAGCATTAGTATCAGTATTAGTATTAGTGTTTACTGTAAGTATACATATCAATACTAGTAACTATAATCTAGTGTTAGTGCTCATGTTCGTGTTAGTGTTAGTGTTAGTGTTCGTGCCAGTGTCAATGTCAGTAATAGTACCACTGCTAGTATTAGCATCGTCTTAATGCTGGGTTTAATATCAGTTAACAGAAGTGCTAGTATTAGTATCAGTATTAGAATTAGTTTTGATATGTTAGTATATTGATAGTTTCGTATATTAACAGATTAGTATATCAATACATTAACGTATTCGAACAGAAACATATTTGTATACTTGTACATTAGTATATTTAATATGTTAGTACAACTGGTGCATGACTACACTAGTACATTGGGTGTACTTGTATACTAACTAGTATATTAACATACCAGTATATTCGTACATTAGTATACTAGTATATGTACTCTATTCGTGAGTATATCAACATATTAGTATAGTATATTCATACATTAACAAGTAATATAGTGTTACATTGGTATATGGGTATATGCTTACCCCAAAACATTAGTACATGAATGCATTAGTATATATCTGTATTTTAAGATAGTGGTATGTATTTTTATGTTTATTAGTATATGCAGGTGTCTATTAGTAATGGTATTAGTATTCATATCAATATGAATATGATTATTGGTATTTGTAGGAGTTTTAATGTTAATATTAGTTTTCGAATTATTCGTAGTCGTATTCGCCTTAAAATATGTGTTAATGCTGGTATTGAAACTGGCATGGTCTTGAAAATTCAACGATTTATCAATGTCCGTATTAGTCTTGGTGATAGCATGACTGTTAACATCATAAGGGTATTAGTATTCGTAGGAGCATCAATACTTATGTAAATATTGCTGCTAGTATAAATATTGTGATTAGTGTTAGTAATAGCGTTAGCGTTAGTATTAATATTAATATGATGATTTCTAGTTGCAGGAATGTTTGTTTTAGTATTACTCTTGATTGCATGAAACTACTAACACATGAATACATGAATGAGTTAATGTATTTGTATTTGAATATAGTGGTATGTATATTTATGTACATTAGTATATGCAGGTGTGTATTAGTATTCGTATTAATATACACTAATATCAATCTGAATATGATTATTGATATGCGTAGGAGTATTAATGTCAATATTAATCAATATTAGTATCTTTATTAAGCATATTCGTATGGGCTTCATAAACGTGTAATCTCAATATTAATGCTGGTGTTAGCTTGAGCATTCAACAAATGATCAATGTCAGCATTAGTATTGGTACTAGTATTCGTAGGAGTATCAATACATATATATATATACGTATACTGATATTCGTCTAAATATGGGCATGAGTATTGACAGACCTTGCCTTTGCATGTGAGTCGTAGTGCATGGTCTGTCATCGGATGGGGCACAATCAGCCTTCCTGAAAATCAATTCCAGGAATTCCAAAACTTCCAAAAAGTCCAAAATTTCCAAAATTTTCCGAAATTTCCAAAATGTTCAAGCCTAGTGGACAGGATTTTCCAAAACATAAGGGCAGACTTTTTGGAATTTTTGGAAAGTTAGGGGCGAGAATTTTGGAAATTTTGGAATTGAGTTTGGGAGGGCTGATCGTCACCCATCCGATGACAGGCCATGCACTACGACTCAGTTGAGAGGGCATGGTCTGTCAACGGGGGGGGNGGGGGGGGGGGGGGAGCGACCATATACATATATATATATGTCTTTCTGCTCGGCCCCTCCTTACGACAGACCGCGATATAGACACAGTGTATTCTTGGGAGGTGAATGGAGGTGACTCGGCTGAGATCGGCTCCTGTGACATGCAACCCCTAAACAAAAACGCAGCTAAACTGCTCGTATGTTATAACGTTTAAACTAAGGTTTAGGGTTCAGGTTTAGGGTGTTGGGTTAAGGGTTTCTGGTGTTATATGTACGTGTATATACATATAAATGGAGAGCATTTTTGGTTATGGTCATCGCCATTGCGAAAAGAAGCAATACCACGCCGACAGATACAACCACCGCAACAACACAAGACAGCGACAGTGGCAATGACGATGGCAACGGGAATACTAGCAGTCATAATGGCCGCAGCATGAACCGAACCCATGATACGGACAGTGCTTAACGTAAGTCGATAGACCGCCACCCGCCGCCAATCACAACGTTTCAGCTATGGGTTCCCGGTCATACTCCTGTAATGGGCAGCGATGGAGAAACAACATTGCACAGAATTTTTTTTGCGCACGTTGGACTCGAGGCCGCGGCTGGCTTCTGCGAAGTGTCTGGAAGACACGGAGGTTTTCGTCATCAGACGGAGCGGGCCTCAGCCTCTCGCTGCGCGCCCTGTGGCCCAGACACATCTTCGAGGCATGACTTCGACAATGTCCTGAAAGAGGAGAGGGCCAGCTTTGGTCACGAAATCTCGGCGTCATCTATTCCATCATTGAATCATATACTGTAAAAAACATGGCACATTCGCCATTCGCTGTGGAACATGCCGTGGATGGACCTGCATTGACAATCGCAAGATCCCTGCCGCAAGGAGATGGTCAAGAAGGGTGATGAGAAGTTGAGGCAAGCAGTTGCCGATTTCGCAGCCAGACTGAGATTGCGGGCAGGTTCCTGATGCGGCATCTGCCAGGCATGAAAGAGGCGTTGGAGATTGGATGTTCATGCTCTGCTGGTGACAGGTCTTGCTTGCACGGCTGCCCTTGCGCAGGTACCTGTGCCCAAACCTGGAGGAAAACCCCATGCTGCCTACATTTTCAAGCATGCGAAGTTCCCACGGGGCCCCAGTCTTACCTCGAAGTGCTGTCATATCCGCGTCATCCCCAATCGGAAGCGGCGAAGGCCACACCTTCCTAGTGCAAGGCAAGATTGCGGCATCCTTAACTGCACTGCAACCGGCGTTGCAGCGCTTTTTGCAGTTGCGTTCTATCGCCATTCGCGCTTATGCGTGCTCCACTGACTCTACTGCGACAGGTCAACGAGCAGGGTCTGCAAACTATTTTTTTTTGCCGTTGGTGTTCTTAGGAGGGGATGCTGTGGTTTCGCCTGCCTTCTGAATTGAGGCTGAACCACATTTCTGGGCCGTTTACCGCGGTGCAGTTGAGTTCAAGAGGGCGGAGGCAGCTGAGCTCGGACTCCATGCAGTCGGTTCCTGCACCTGTCGCCGGTCCAAGTTTGCCAGGTTCTCTTGCTGGAGAAGCTTGGAGGTCAGCCTTAGTTGGGGAACTGTGAACTGTTCATGACCTTTTCCTTGAACCACCTTGCTTTAATCTTGCAATGATCCGGATTTTGAAAAGCAGTACGGATGAGGTGGTGATTGCAGCATGCCGCAGCTTCGTTCGCGACCCCTCAGTGCTTTGAAGAAGTCTGGAATGAAGAAGCCAGCATCTCAGATTCGTTGGCAGTGACGTATGAGTTTCTCTTGCACTCGACTTGATGGCTTCCCTAATGAGCCCCCAGTGATTGCCTGAGTCCTCCTAGAGGTCAATATCTGCACCGCGCCTGCATGGTATTGGACGCCACTTGGCCAACAAGTCTCATGGTACTGCCTCGTCCTTTGATTCGTTTTGCCTGGGCGACGGCATGAGAACGAGGAGACGGGAATGTGGCTGTGGAGGCCGGGGCAGGGCCGACAAACCTGCAGAGGCGGTGCAAGCGGTCTTGAGTTTTTGCTGACACCTCCAACATCAGCAGCCGTTTCACATGACTTTGACTCGTCTCACTGAGCATGTCATGCCAGTTCGGCGGACACAGACGACAGACTCTCTCATCCAGATCTCTCTCCACTTCAGTCTTTGCAGAACGATACAGCAGCATGCAGCAGCAGAGAGTACGTAGGAAAGCGTAGTGGTCGCCTTCGAGCCGAAATAATGCTTTTCCGCCACTTGCATGCCTAGGGCTGGACAGTCCGTTTCTCAGCTCCTCAGGCATTCAACGATCTTGCATGTGTAGATTGTTCTTGTCTCAGGCACATTGCTGAGCCATGTCCCCAGCGGACGGCCTGGTGCAGCGTGATGCTGGCCAAGGTAGCTAGCTGATTCGTACTCCTGGTGCAGCTAGTAATCAGTGCGTGTGCATGCTCGTGCCCGTGATTCCTGCAACAGAGAACTTACCAGAACTCTTGGGCAATGCTTCCGGATCCGTGCAAATGCTGGGTACATGGCTGGTCGGCAGCAGCAGGGGTTAGGGGTGCTGCGAGAAGGTAGATCGCAAGCTTTAGGTCTTTTGTCGACCAGAGTTGAGAAGTGACGACAAAGCTTCACAGGACCACTTCCGAGTCTGGAAAGGTAGGCACCCCAGATTGATTGGAGCTACTCGGCATGACACGCCGTAGCCACGACGGCCAGGACGCTGACAGGCAACAAGAGCTCGGGATCGTGGGGCTCTGGCGTGCCTGCATGCTGGAGTTTCCGCCCCTACACAGTGCTGAAAATGGACAGGCAACACTGGGGCAAAGCCTGAAACTGAAGCAGAGCCCCGTGCTTGGGAATAATCTTGGCCCGACATGTGTCACACCCATGCGCGACCAAGGCTTCAAGATTTGGTCAACCAGCTCTTCTTTCTGGCAGACGTCCGCGGTGTACAATGGGTCCTCTATCCTGCGCTGGGGCAGCGGTGGTTGTCCATTCTGAGGTTGACGGCAGTGGAACGATTCAGTTCAAAGAGTTCCTGGATCATCACGGCCGGGCCTTCCCCTAAGCTTATCTCAGCCTGGGCCAAGCCGAGCAGTTGTGACCTTCTTCATCGTTCACCGTTCCGATCTAAGCACCGTGGTGAAGGTTCATGAAATTGCAGCAGAATCCCTTGGACGTGCCGAGGCGAAATTATCCTTTGCCTTCTGCAAGCAGCTTTTGGTCACTTGTCGACACCCTGAGCTGTTTGACAGGTCTTGTCGAGCGAGGAGGTGCGGATGCTTGCGGAAGTTGATGCGCACTGAAAGCTTCGTCAAGCTTCGTTGGAAAGGCACAGAGGCTCTTCCGTCAAGCGGACCGGGACCACAACCACCGGCTCGATCGAGAGGCCGGTCTCGGATTGGGCCCACAGCACGAGTGCAGCTCTTTCACTTCAGGAGTTCTTCGACTACATGCACGGGCTTCTGAATGTGATTGGTATCAAGCAGTTCAAGAGCGTGTCGGGCACCAACGCATGCAGCCGTCTCTGATCATATCTGGGCTTTGTGCTATGTTGGTCATGTCTCGCACAGCAGGGTAAAGAACACTGATTGGAAACAAACAAGCCGGTTTCCACGAGAAGAGCGGGGACCGAAAGCAGGGAGCTAGGTAAACCATCGGCAACAAGGGGATAGCAAGAGAAACTTTCTGGTTCGCAAAACGAACGCAAGCAGAAAGAAGGCAACGAACTGCACGTACAACAACATTTTCAAAACAGGCAGTCACAGGCGTCCTTGGTACCAGCGGCACAATGGCATACATAGATTTTCGACCAGGTGAAAACTGAGAACTAAGCCGAAAGAACAGCGATGTGCTTCAACAAAAATTGAAGGGGCCCCGGGACATGCAGCAACTGGGGAGGATGTATTTTGCTGTTGGGGTCATTCCTTGATTGCTGCTGCTGTTTGTTTCCGAAGATAACTACATGTTTACTCATTTGTCAATGTTCTTCCCGTGTCCTTCGATCCACCATCACCATAGCTATGTTTGTCGAGAATCTGTGAGGAGTTTATGGATAAGCGCAGTATAAGCGCCGACTGAAGCAGGTGCGAAGTTCTCGTGAAAGAAGAGAACCTTCGCGGGTGTCCTACCAACCTTGGATCGGTACTCTCTTCTGCACATTCCGCCTTGTGGAGATCACGAGGCCGAGCTCTCATGGCCGAAGGATTCGACCGGAAATCTTCAGAACGGCTGCTTGAGCAGGTGTGGCATTCAGAATGTTTTTTGCCGTTGTGCAGTTAATGCCTGTGTTTGAAGGCCACAGTCGCCAATTTTTACAAAGAGCCGATGAAGGAGGTGCGTGCATCTCGAACCCGTTGTCAGAGCGGAATCCTCAAAATTCACGAAGATTTCCAGGCGGCGCTCGCCCTTCTTCATAGCCGGGCTGCGTGCATCTTAGAGTAGAGCTTCAGTTCACAGGCCTCTGGGCATGCATCACCAAAGTAACCGAGGATCCGAATATTGCTGACAAGAGCGGGACGACTGCACTGCCTTGAGCTTACACAACGGTGCCGTGAAGCGTGAGGGTAGTGGCGAGGTGCTGCAAGCTTTCGGCCTCCCCTGCCCAAGAAAGGAGGCTGCAATGAACTTTTCTGGTAGGATTCAGGGCGAGCTGGTTGGCGCAGAAAGGGCCCAGGCCCCACCTGGACCGTACAATGTTGTCAGTTTACGATGTTTAACACTTTCTAAGAAACGGCTGTGTCACCCCAAATTGGATGGTCGGTCCGCCAGCCCTCAAACAGAATAGAAATAGTTCAATACTTTCAAAAGCAAGCCGAAGTCTTTGGACCTGTTGTTGCACCAAAGCTGAACAAACAGCTCAAAAAACTTTGGCTAAGGGCCTCCAAGTGTGAGCCTGTCGATCGAAAACGTGGATTTGCTTTGCGGTTGTCTCTGCCATGTTTGCGGGCTGGCCTGGACCCTGTATTGAAGTTCTTATCGCAGTGATGCATATCAAAGCAAGAAGCTTGAAGTAATCCCAGAATCAACTACCCTGGAGTCTGGAGGATCATGAAACTCCTTTATGCCAAACAGACCCTACTTAAACTTGCTTTTGCGTGAACCCTCCCTCGTATGGCCTATGTGAAGCTCAGTACAGGTTCAAACGTCTCTGAGGCTCGTAGCTCTTTCGCGCCTTCCAGAATTGAAAGTGTCGAGTTCGTGGATTTGAGAAATGTGTCAGGAGCTTATCCATGTCCTTTCGCCTCAGGCTGCATATGTGCGGAAAGATGGAGGCCAGCTTCGTGCGACTCCAAGCCTTGTTAAACAGCCGCATGCTACCTTTGCGCTGGCCGAGCCGAGAGACAGAAGAAATGTTCAACAGCCTTTGCGCTCCAAACCAAGGGTTATCCACGCACCTATGCAGGGGCGATGCTGTGCATTACACCATGTGGTTTCCAAAGGCCATGGCTTCAAAGGTCGGGGCCGTCGTTCGGCTTCTGTTGTAGTAGAAGAAGGAAGGCCGGTCTACTCGCACGGCGGTCCCGAAGATGGAACGGGGCTTATGCTCCTAAAGATGCGGCGGAGCCGTGACGCAGCCTTCGAGGCATTCTCTCGGTTGGGCAAACAAAGCCTTGCGAAAAGAGGCTTGCGAACAGCCATCTTAAACGCTTCGTACTTGTAATCGTAGAGGCTTCGATGTTTTTCCTTTTTGGTCGTAACGGTATTCTGCCCCACCATATGTCCGCCAACGGCATGCGTTCGCCAGCAAGGGTATTATAATTTCACCGCCTGATGTAACTAATGCGATCGAGCGATCGCGCATGCACGCCCGCACCGGCGCTTGTGCACGTGCACGAGCATCGCATCATGCGGCATTCACTGGCGGGGTCCTCGTATGATATGGACTGCTGAAGCCTTCAATGGCACCCCAATAAGCCCCATAAACCAGCATTATGAGCATCGTGCGAGCACCTTTCGCTTCCAAAATTGGCCAACGCTTCCGCGGAGTCGCGGAGAATCTGAGGAACATGTGTGCAAACCGCTTGAAGTTTGTCTGCTGTGTTCAAGCGACGACAAGGGGTTGACTACTGCTGCCGACCGGCGCACGCAGCGTATCTATGATCTGTCCCCTGTGTTCCAGCATGCGGAGACCATCTCGATATGGCAGAAGCTAGGCGGGGCGACACGGCTGAGCTGTTCTTTCCCAAACGAAGGGGTTGGGTTCTCGTTCGGTCACGTTTAGTCTTTCCTTCCCACCGGAGCATTAACTTCCGAACGTTTGCGAGGATGCGCAGCCCTTCTAGCCAAGGGGATTCATCCAGACCTTCAGATGTTGACAGAACTGGGAACTTGCGATCTTGCCGAGCGTTCGCGGGGCGACGCTGCCGTGGGCGGGAATCAATCACACACCCTCGGTATCTTCTCAAGGAGGTATCTCATGGGACTTTCTGTAAGGCTTGTGAATGATTTTGAATGATTATGAATGGTTTTGAATGATCTTGAATGATCCTGCCTGCCTCCCTGCCTCTCTACCTCTCTGTCTCGCTGCCTCTCTCTCTCTCTCTGTCTCGTTGTCTGTCTCTCAGTCTATCTCTCCGTCTCTCTCTTTCTCTCTGTCTCTCTCTGTCTGTCTGTGTCTCTGTCTGTCTTGTCTCTGTCTGTGTCTCTGTCTGTCTTTGTCCCTCTCTGTCCGTCCGTCCGTCTGTCTGTCCGTTTGCTGTCTGTCTCGCTGTCTCTCTCTGTGTCTCTCTGTCCCTCTGTCTCTCTCTGTCTGTCCGTCCGTCCGTCCGTCCGTCGGTCGGTCGGTCTGTCTGTCTGTCCGTCGGTCTGTCTGTCTGTCTCTCTGTCTCTCTGTCTCTCTGTCTCTCTGTCTCTCTGTCTCTCTGTCTCTCTGTCTCTGTCTGTCTCTCTGTCTCTGTCTGTCTCTCTGTCTCTGTCTGTCTCTCTGTCTGTCGGTCTGTCTGTCTGTCTGTCTGTCTCTCTGTCTCTCTGTCTCTCTGTCTGTCTGTCTGTCTCTCTGTCTCTCTGTCTCTCTATCTCTCTGTCTCTATCTGTGTCTGTCTCTCTCTGTCTGTGTCTGTCGGTGGTGAGCGTCTCACTTGTGATTTCTGTTTTGTCTAACTTGTGACGTCTCCAGAGTTTCTCGAGAGGCGGCTCACTTGTGACTTCTGTTCTGTCTCACTTGTGACTTCTGAAACAAGTGAATTCGCTACATGTCTCGGTAAAAGTGTTTGAAATCCCTCGTGACTTCTCCGGCTTGCTCTCGAGGTTCAACGGTTTCTACTTTATGCCGTAGGGTTTTGTCGCGGATTCCAATTGAACAAGGGCGAAGTCGATGTTTGGGGCTTTGTCTTCTCGGCGCTCAGGGTTCAGAGTGCAGCCTGCGGCTTCACGGCTTCAGATCTGGGGTTATATAAGGGTTTAGAGATCAGAAAGGGGCGCTGTGGGGGCCCAGTTTTTCCACACACAAAGTTTTGCGATGCTTTGCTGTTTGTCGCTTAAAGTGGATTTGAGGGATTTCTTGAATGCCGTGTCTATGGCATCGAAACACGTTATCTATACGGCTTCAGTGATGGACTACATATTTGTCTTGCTTATCATTAAATAATTAAGTAATGTGTGCAAGGCAAATGAAGAGCAATGTTTCATTATTTTCAGTATTTCGGTGTTTGGGCTCCGAGAAATGGAGGAGGGGAGGGAGCAAAGGCCCGCCAATTCAAATTTNCCCCCCTTCAGGCTTCCAGGGGAGGCCTGGAAGCCACAAGCCTCGGGAGCCCTTGGCCTCCAAATTCAGTTTTGCTCGCGCATGCACGGAGAGACTCTTGAATTGCTGAACAGTTTAATCTTACAATTTCAAACTTCACTGTCACTCACCATTTTCTGTAGCATAATCACAGTGCTTCGCTTCCCGAATGCATCACTACTACATGTGACATTGGCAAGATCTCAATCCAGCACTGTCAGCATGCATGGCAAATGCAATTCGAAGGAAGCCAACAAAATGGATAAGCCAATGATATTCGTACTCGCGTCTCGAATGGCATGCTACAAAACTAAACGTCTGCTGTAGCCAATGCAAAACAACACTCCCAGATATGATGTATGTTCAAAATTTCGATCTAACATACATTTAAGGCAACAGTGGTAGCATGTCCGTTCAAACACGGATGTCAAAGAGTCGTAGCTGATGAAAAGTGATCGACAAGCTTTCCTAAGTTATGTATATTCGGAATACGGGCAAAACGACACAAAAAGGAACAAGTCTGGTGATGCTGTCCTGGAGTTATGCATGCAATTGCTTCACACCACATACAGGGAGGCAATGAGAAATATGGAGACAGGGTCGGGGAATACATGTATTGCATACAAGGTGTTGGTCCTGCAGTATACAGGCATCCATGTATGCTATATAGGGNATATAGGGAGACAGGACTTATACAGTATGTTGATAGGTAACAAGGTCGCACCCCGTCTGTATTGTAAGAGGTGTGGTTGTGGTTGGCCAACGTTGCTTCTCAAAGTTCACTCTTACGGCCGCTGCTATCGTCCCAATCATGCAGTCACATAACGAAGCAAATGAGAGCACAAAACCTTTGGGTAACATATCTGAAAATGACAGGTTTTCCATGGAAAATGAGCACATGATTTGAAAGAGGTGTGAAGGCAGTTCCATACCACAGTCTCTTATCGAGTTTTCAAACTTCACCATATACGTCGAATTCATGTAGACAGAGATATGGGTTCACGAAATAAGAAAAGTGGTTTAGAAACCCTCCGAATCAGCAAAGTTTGACTTGTGAACTCTGAGGATCCCATTCAGGGTATATTAGGTTTCCAACCATATGCTGCGGCTTTGCAAGACCATCTAACATCTCTACGAAGCAGTATTNATGCAATACGCACTTTTGCAAAGCAATCAGTAGGAATTCAAGCTCAAGTGATCTTCATGACCAAAAACACCTTAATGTCAGAGAGTGTATACATGGCAGGGGGGTGGGCTTGTGCAATACATCTTTCATACGAATGGACATGGAAAAGATGTCATATCTAGGATATGCTACACCCATGTGACAAGGTAAGAGGTAGCGAATGGGACATGCCCACCCACGAAGTTATGTGTCAGGAGACTNTACCTGCAATAGTCCTAGATTTCCGGTGTTTCAATCAATGCGGGGCTCATCGGAATATGTCTCTATAGAACCTCAATTATTTTGGACTGTTTATCGTATGGGATTCACCATATGATCCACACTTGAGTGTAATGAGTGATATGACTCAGGGGCTTTGTGAACAGACCGGGAAGACATAGAGACACGCTTCCTTCATAAAACCAGGAGTCGGAAGATACCGTATGATATGTATGCACCCCNTGATATGACTCAGGGGCTTTGTGAACAGACCGGGAAGACATAGAGACACGCTTCCTTCATAAAACCAGGAGTCGGAAGATACCGTATGATATGTATGCACCCCTATAACATTCAGGCTCAAACTTAAGATGCCAAGTTGGTCTGGAACAGCAATATTTAAAAACCTGGAAGTTTGGTTCGCCCCGACTGTAGGGTTGATGTGCATAAGAGTTACATACATGTTGGCTGGTGGCTCGAAAGTTCCATAAACAGTGCCAGTTAAGCTTATATAGTTAAATGGGATACGGTACACACACATGTAAAAGACATGCCTCTGATCTACCATATGTGGCGGCATGCTGAGACCATNTATATAGTTAAATGGGATACGGTACACACACATGTAAAAGACATGCCTCTGATCTACCATATGTGGCGGCATGCTGAGACCATATCTTCTGGATTCAGTGTTGCCACACTCTAAACTTTGATGACTCGGATACATATATTCTTAGTCATCATTTGGTATTAGCAGGGTGAAATCGGTTCATGCTTTCAAACGAATGCTGCAAAAATGCTTGCGGGGAAAAGATCTAGTATATGGAGTGACGGAAACCGGTTCAGCACAATTTGGCTTGGAGATGAGTGCGATTACAAGTGTTTCGCCACCTTTCTATTTCCAGCGTGATTTTTGCCAGAAAACACGAGAAAATACTGTAAATATGAGGCCCCCAGGGCGTCCCACCCTGTTAGAGATACAGGTTCGAAAATTAGGGTTTCGTGTTTAAGGTTTAGGGGGGAAGGTTCGCGGCTCGGGGTTTAGGGTTTAGGCATATTTCGGGTTTTGGCTTGTTGTCGGCGACGGCCGCAGTTTGGGGTCAGGAATCAGGGTTTCAAGATCAGGCTTCAGGGAAGTTTGAGTTCACGGTTTCAGCGGCGTTTTGGGACGAGAACACGGGCCGAGTTTGCCTGCTGTGCACCTTAATTTTGGCGTTTGGAAACGGACAAGTGCCTTTCGAAAAACGTTTTTTGAGGTTGACGGTTTCACGGAGTGCACGTTTCACGGCAAGAGGTGCTTCAGTTGGGGTTTGAGGATTTATTAGAGCGTTTCAAGGTTTAGGGCTTCAGGTTCTTTGAGATTTCTGATTTTCCGGCTTAGGGTCTAGGGTTCTTTTCAAACGTCAGGGTTTGAGGATTCAGAGTGTTTTAGGGTGTAGGGGCTCGAGGTTCTTTGGGTTCTTGATTTTCCGGCTCAGGCTGCAGGGTCTTTCAAGCTTGAGGGTTTTGGGCTTTGTACGGTTTTCGGTTGGGGCTCGAGGAAATTCTGACCAGGTTCAGGCATGGGTTTAAGGCTTCCTCGGTTTGGGGTTTAGGTCGTCCAAGGGTTAAAGGACGGCTAAGCGTTCTCTGGTTCGGGGTTTTGGGTTTTCCAGGGCTTGGGGCCCAGGCTGTGCTCAGGGTTCACGGTTCAGCAGGTTTCGGGTGGACGGCTTTTCAAGCTTTAGGTTTTGAGGGTTTGGAGCGTTTTAGGGTTTAGGGTTTGAAGTTCTTTGTGGCTCCTTGTTTCGGCTTAGGGCGTAGGGCTTTTCCAGCTTTAGGGTTTCGGGCTTTGTATGGTTTATAAGTTTATGGTTGAGGTTTGAGGCGTTTCTGGTCAGATTCAGGGCTTGGGTTTCTTCAGGGCGTAAGTTTTCCCGGATTCTGGGTTTAGGGGGGTCACCGATTAAAGGACTTGGGGTTCTCTAGCATTTCTGTGGGTTTTGACGGGTTTAGGGCCTATAGGACGTGCTCAAGATTCCGGGGTTCGCAAGGTATGAGGTTTGAGGGTTTCTTCAAGGTTTAGGGTTTAATTTTCGGGGTGTGGGGTTCGCAGGGTTCAGGGTTCAGGGTTTAGGGTTTAGGATTCTTGAAGCTCGGTTTGCTTTGGGGTTCATGGTCTTCCGGCAAAGGTTGGGGGTTTTTGAAGCTTTAGGTTTGGGGCTTGTATGGGCTTGTGGTTTTTGCGAGGCTTACACCAAATCGATGCGCTGTGCCGTCCGGCATATCTGACTTGGCCGCAAATCAACACACCGCACGAACGCATCCTGCAACCCCTGATTTGCGACGATTCGGTTCCCGAATGGTCCGCCAATCGGATTCCTGAACTTGCCGAATTTGGTTTCCGAATTTCCCGTCACCAACGGTCGCCATATGTGCTGAAAAGAGCAAAGGGAGCCGCAGCGGGAGGTTGTGTTATGACTCGGTTTAAACCGATCCACCGAAGGTTGAATACTGAAAAGTCCGAATAAGTTTGTCATCTTTCTGGGGCAGCTGTTACAGTATCCGTTTATCTGCCCGATTTCCCTCGGGATGTCACCCTAGGGTTGTCAACACTCGCGGTCCTGAACCGAAGACCCACAAACCCTTACATACACCCTGAAGCTTCGAATCGAAAGTGAGAGTCAATTCTTCCAGCTGGATTGACATATCGACCTTGCTTGGCAGCTATCTCCATGCGACATAACACAAGCCTAAATTCTCCGTAATGCCTTAGGAACGGTTTGGTTTTTGGGTTCCGGTTTGAGCTGGTTCACGGTACAGTAGCTGGTGCGGCGCTGGCTAGGATTCCTTTGGCCATGGTAAGAACTGCAGCCCTTCGATGATTGGAGCTGACCACTCTCGCAAGCACAGATCCCGTCGACACGAAAATCACCCACACCAAATGGCATAAGCGCGGGTGCAACAGCAACGTTACGATACCGGCCGCATCCGGTGGGAGGGTTTTGTTTACGGCGCGGGCGCTAGCTACTGCATGCCCGTCGAGGCCTCAGGTCCCGGCAGAGACCACTGGCTGACCTGCATGGTTCCAGCCGTTTCGACCCCGAAGTCACTTCTCCGCACTGGTTGGCATGGTTGGCGCCTGCGTCGTGGATGTTGGAAGTCTTTTGTGTCGGGAATCCTGGCGTCTTCATGCTCAGTTCCTCCTAGCCGCTGGCCTAATCCTCTATTTGTAACCTCTCGCGACCCTCGCTCAGAGCATGATCGGAACTCCTTGGTTACAGGGTTTCGACACTTGCCTTTTTTTGCCTTGACGCCATCTGGTTGCCCTGCGCTGCACGCTGCGCTAGCCATGGGCTCTGGGCCTTGATCATGAGGATTTCATGCCGGGGCCACAGCATGGCTCTGTTTTCTGTCGAAGAGAAATCCTCGTTCGCAAAGTCTTGCAAGATCTTGCATCGAGCTGTACATCGAGTTCCAATAGAATTGCCAGAGCCGTTTGCCGTTCGCATGCTGAGAGTCAGGGGGTGGGACGTCGCGCGATGACACTGCCGCTTCAGCTGCGTTGTAACCGCAACCCGGCTTGTGCGGAAGCCAACGGAAGCCACGGCCATTCGCCGCAGTGGGTGCTCTCTGTCCTTGATTGAATTATCTTGACATTGCATCCTACCAGTACAGTGGAGTTTCGCTTGAGACTTCGATCTCTGTTTTGGTGCTCACATATGCCCGCCGACATGAACTGCAAACAAGGCCAAGCAACTTCTCGTTGCTCGCTGTGACCCGCTGCGGCACAACAAGGACGGGCATTCGTAATGTCATTTTGTTGCGTGGCTGCCGGCAGTGGTTTGCGAGTAGGACTTTGATTGCCCCATCTTCCGCGCAGCACGTGCGCGACACATGGGCGTGCTGACTGTCTTCTTGCAGCAGGGATCTCAGACTGATGCTATGCCTGTAGAATTCTACCTGTTTTGCACAATTACATCTCTACTCGCCTCTTCTCACTATCTTCGGCGTGTTGTCACGAGAATATGAGGGGTGCCTTTTGGTACCAGCCTTGTTGTGGGTTGACTGCCTTTGCTTTAGTTGTGGCCCACACTTCCGAAATTTGGCCTGCATGTCCGGCGGGCTCATGATGCAATCGTTTCTGATGCAGGCCAGACTGGAGCCCCCCAGTGGAGGTCCTTCCATGGCACGGCAAAGTGTGAGTGTTTCTGCTTGATCCTCGGTGCCAGGGTGCTGCCTTCGAGGAGAACTCCCCAGAAGCGAGGCAGCAACTCGGGGAGGAGAATCGCACCCTGGTCACTGTGTTTGTTCTGCAGTGCTTTATGATGAGACCTAGCTAGCTACAGCGGTCAGGATTTGGTTAAGCAGATGCACCAGTGGTCTGGTACTCAAGTCAAGCAGATGATTGCGAAACGTGCCAGGCTCAGTGCGGGATAGTGCTGGAACAGCGAGAAAGAATCCACTCATTCAGGGACCAGAGAATTCTCTTAGTCGTAGTGCAACATGACATTAGTGAGCCTCCTGCCAATGTACAATCTTTCAGTGCAGGGTTTGCTTCTGCGCATGAGAGCGGTGGATAGCTCCATTTGCAGAAAGCCATGGCATGTCGTTCTGCTTTGCCGCGCTCTCCAGGTGCTGACCTGAACTACAAGGCGAATACGGCACTTGGGATGCCTGAGATTGAGACCCCAAAGCCCCTGCCCTGCATTGCCCTGCAGCCCGGAAGGCGCTGAATGGTTGGACTCCTTTGACTATGGCGGTTTTCTATGATCGGAAGGAGTGTGCCGAGGTGCCCTGCACAGAGATCAAAGACATCACAGACTGTCACACCAAAGACGGCGCAAATGGAGCGCTCACACTGAGGCCCTCATTCGAATTCAGGATCCGCTGAGAGGTCTGAAGCTACAGATGCAGGGCCCGGCTCCCAGAGCAGCGAGTCGCTGATCCAGCAAGTGTACTGTGTCTTCCCGGAAGTGAGATGGCTATGTGGCTGTGTGGTGCGTGGGGGTGGGTGCGTGGGGGTGGGTGCATAGGTGCGTGGGTGCGTGGATGTGTGGGTCGCAGCATTCATGTCACCATGTTTGTGCTTGTTTGGGAGAGACCGTTGCCATGTACAGTTGCAAGTCAAACAAACAAGAATCAGCCTGGAGTCCCGATTGGCCCTGGAACCCAACCCTAAATCCTAAACCCCTTGGAAGTTAATCATCCAATGATACATCAAGCAGTGCTTGATAATCAACAGATGAGTGGCTGCGAGATGGATGCCTAAGTGTGATCCAGGTAGTTGCAAGCTGGTCTTGTATTCGTTTATCGTGTTACCTGCGGCGGGATCAGCCCGTGCATGTACCTGCCAGATTTGACACGATAAAGGCAGGGATAGCTTGACTGGTTCCCGAAGTGGAACCGCCAGGTCCGACTGAAATCTCTGCTCTGATGGTGCCGGCATTCGATTCAATCTGTCGCGATGTTGCATTCGTTACGGACTTCATGTCAGCTTTTGTTGCCAGGTTTCATTGCAGGTCTTGACCTTTGTTCAGATCTGATGGAACCACATATCCGCAGAGCACGTTTTCAGCTCGCAGACAGAATTCGCAATAAGACTTGTTCATCGCATCATGTCGTGGAACCGTGATTGGTCCAATTCGTCATGGGCAAGTTCGTTCTGGGATAAGAGCGGATCGTCGGGTTGGAACAACCGTGACTGGCAACGGGGACCCAGTAATCGCTCCGGATCATCGCCACCTTTGCAATCGTCGGTGCCGGGTGGAACTGTTGAATCCCATCGTCATTTACCCCTGACTGGGAATGTTATGATAGCAATTCCGTGTCGAACAAGAAGTTCTTTCGAAACATTCAATCGACACCCTGGTCCACAAAAAACGGACTGGCGGGCAAGGACATCGCAGACCTTCGCGTGACGGAGTTGACACGAAAGGGACTTGATGATTTCAGTCTCCGTTGTCTATCCAACGGAGAGTTTCAGAGCATTGTCTTGTAAAATCCATGTCGGAAGCAGTCTTTGTTTCCAACCTGCTTCGCCATATCAGGCAGGATCGTATCGACCTGGATGCAGTGGCCGCTAACCTGCATGGCCCGGCTCCTCCCGACAAGCATAAGGTTCATGCAACCCTTGCTGGGAGAAGTTTCAACCATCAAGTCTAATGCCTCAACGCCTGCAGTGTCGAGTGCTCAGAGTCCTGAAAGTGCTGAGCTGGCAAAAGCCAAGAGGAAGCTGCAGGAAGCTGGAATTGCTTTAGCCCCGGAGAGAAGAAGCCGAGAGCAGCCCAAGGCAGCCCGAGCTCCGCCGGATCGACGCTGCCAACCACAGGGAATACATCGCCTGGTGAGCAAATTTTGGAGAAAGAGCTAGCTACCCAGCCAAGCTCTGTTCCCAGCTCCAACAGCAAAGAAGCCGTGGATAAGTGGCTCAAGAAACATCAGGGCCAATTTCGTGGCAAAGCCAGTGCTTTTAAGAAACACGTTGCGGACGTATGCGCCGTGTTGCAGGCTTCGGAAGTCACTAAGCAAGACCTAGCCGAAACGGCTGTGAGGTACGGTCTGCAGAAGAAGCATGCCGACAGGATGTCTTTTGCAAACCTGTCCACCTTTATCGGTTCTTGTCAGTTCCAGGCCGCTTGACTAGCGACGGAAGCCAAGAATGCACGCATGCTGCAGTTCGTAAGAGACTTGCGTCGGCAGTGTGTATTTTGGGAAGTGCAGCAGCTTTCATGCTGGAGCATGATGGGATACCGAAGATCCCACTGGTCTGGGTGCCCACGTTGATGTGCCTGGTTCTGCTGTTACATTTTGCAGCACCCGGATCATCGTTTAAAGTGGATGGTCATCGGCCCAGAATCCTGCACAAATTTCAGGAGTTCGGAGTGCATCCTGATGCATTGCACTACTCATTGTTTGAGAAACCGAACACAGTTTATTGTATTTTCCAAGCTGACTTCGATTTCAACCGTCTTCGGACCGGCTACCATCAACCATCGTCGTTGCTCTATGTGGGAAGCACTGCTGTCGGTGCAGCCAAACGCCATTTGAATCGTCTGGCAGTGTACAGGAGGCTCAAAAGGACTGAGTTCGTTGATGCCGAGTTATCAATCAGGCACTGGGCATCTCACGATAACCTTTTTCAATTCGCTTTGGTGCCACTGCGGTCGTATGAGAACTATCAGTTGGCCTGGGTCGCAGAGCATGAACTCATTGCCTATAGTGGCAAACAACTTTGAACTACCCTAGAGCCACGCCCTTGGTTTTCGACTTTCATCCAAGAAACGGGCCTCAATGTACGGCACATTTGGCCTTCGGCTGTGGCGCAAGTTGCACAAACGGATGCACCGTCGCGGCCCGAGATTTTTTATCAAGAGCTCCAGCGAATTGGCCTGGGGATTGCTTTTCAAGCTTGGATCTCATACCCGAGCAGCCTTCGAAGCCTCCGGAGGCTCCACCCTCGCCGGGGCAGTCGCGTGATGGGACGTTCCCATGTGTGCGGTGCCAGCATTCGTTCGCGACCGCCGCGCAGTGGCGCCTGCATCGCGCGGCCGTTCATGGCGCGCGGCTGCCTCCAGCGGTTTTTCCGGAAGCGTCGTCGACGGACGAGTTTCGTCAGCACTTCCGCGGTGCCCTGTTCCGACGGTCTCGGGAAGGGTACTGGTACGAGCTCACCGCTCAAGAGCTACACGAACTGGTAGAAGTAGTGCTCCGCTTTCGTCGAAGTACACTAGCACTTCCTTACCCGCCACCGACCCCTAGACACCACCAGGGGGGCATAGCAGCTAAGCAGAGCCTTAGCTAAGCCCTAGCACAGCTACAGCAGACACTCACTCTTTTTAGCTGTGTGGCGAAATCCCTGTCACCCGGAGAAAGTCTCTAGTCGCAGGGCTAGCCAATCTCCAGGGTGGGATGGGTGGGCACTTCAAATTTGCCCCCCCTAGATAAAGAATTTCAGTACCAATACCGTACAATACTTTGCACACCACTTGACAGGATGACAGCAATGCACAGTATGCAATCAGACCCCTTGCAATCCAGATCCACTCGGCTTCAACCTGTTCCTTGCAGACTTGAGCCAATGTCAATCATGACAGCGATGCGTATGGTGACCCGACAATGCCACCTATGACACAATGTTTTCTAACACGGTCCCTTGACAATGCATGAAATGCAATTGTCACATCATGTGTCATAGCCAATTCTGAATGTGCAGACAAATNACGGTCCCTTGACAATGCATGAAATGCAATTGTCACATCATGTGTCATAGCCAATTCTGAATGTGCAGACAAATAGAATCAATGCACAGCGTACAAAGAAACTACCAATTGAAAATCGCAGGACGCGGCAATAGACGGCCATGCAACACCAATGACCTTGCAATCTGTTGCCGGTATTACCATGGCAATTCCTTCAACTCTCATAGAGCCAATGAAGAGTTGGCTGTACAATCGCTCTCAGCAATCAGATGTTGCAGAAAATAATGTGAATGCAATGACACGGGTCTGAAAAGGCCAATTCAATTCACGATAAGAATCGTCCTGAGAACTGACAATCCCAAANAATCGCTCTCAGCAATCAGATGTTGCAGAAAATAATGTGAATGCAATGACACGGGTCTGAAAAGGCCAATTCAATTCACGATAAGAATCGTCCTGAGAACTGACAATCCCAAACCAAAACATGTCAATGCGCGAAGCACACGGCAATCGCGAGCTGTCCTTGTAGCCTGCAATGGCTTATGCATCAATGTCCATACTGTCTTGGTCACCCCAATGGGACCAATTCCGTGCGTCAGACTCAATGGAATCAACTGCCAATGGTGGGGCGGCAATTTGGCTGATTCTGACACTCATGCCGGGCGGAATCACAATGGCACTTTCGCGACGAGAATCAATGGCAACCTGACTGCCTTGAGGTGCCTCATCAATGCGATCACGATCATACGTGAGACCAATGACCTCGTAGTCCTTCAATTGACAAGCGGCCAATATGCCTGTCATCTTGCAAGCAATCCCACGGGGCAATACCACATGCCTAGCAATGGCCCATCGGCCATTTGCGTTTCCAGGGTTGGACAATTGCTGGGCGTGTTCCAGCAATGTCCCAATCTTCAGTGGTACCTTCCAGACAATGATCTGATCTCGCATCGGCAATGAGAAATGTGGGAATGTCCCTGTGCTATGGTCAATGCCGTACTGAGTCAATTCTTCATCTGTGCGAAATGCTGAACTGGCTGTTGACCAATGGATCCAGCCCTCGTTGTGCCAATTGTAGTATCCCGACAGTGGGGCCTGTTTCGCAATCGGCCGGAACCAGGCATTCGGCATGGGTGCTGCAATGAACGACAATGTGTCGTTCCAACACGACTCCATGTGGCCTTGTGCCATCCAACCACAGTGGATCAATTTCGTGATCGATCCCTGCAATGACATGAAGCAATTGAGCTGCTTCATCGGAAAGTGGTTCAATACATTCGCGGCAATGTCCTGGTAGGTCCTCGCCTGAATCCAGGAATCCACAATGGCATTTGGCAATGCAATCACAANTCATCGGAAAGTGGTTCAATACATTCGCGGCAATGTCCTGGTAGGTCCTCGCCTGAATCCAGGAATCCACAATGGCATTTGGCAATGCAATCACAAAGAACAATGGGAGACAGCCATTTACTGCCAATTCCGGGCTCAGCCCAATCTCCATTCGGAAAGTTGACGATCAATGCATTTTCAGCTTCTCACGAACCAATGAGTACACTGGGTACTCAATGCCATCTGCAGGAATCGGCAATAACGAATCCATCAAGCCGAAAGTGGGTAATGGCAATGATTCATTTGCTGTTGTACCACGAAGCAATCTCGTCAATCTCAATGCGATCTCTCGAAGGTTCAATGTGAATGCGTTCGGGCCTAGACAATCCCGATCCTCACGGTCAATGGTCAGATGTCGACCGTAAGCAGGAGCAATTGTGCAATGCTGAGCAGGAATGGGAATCGCAATGATCCTGCGACCAATCTCTGCAGCCCAGACTGTAATGCTCTGCAATGATCTCAGATGATCTCCCAATAGACCAAAACCATCGTGCAATCAAGGTCAGTCGGCCTTCAGTTGCATTGGCAATGGGACCCAATAGATGGGACTGATGGTCAATCCAACCAACTGGTGGAAAGATCAACATGCTTGCCAATGTTGGCAATTTGTCTTTGAAAATCCGCTTCTCTTCAATGCCGGTTGCACTCTCATCAGGTTCATTCATGGCGCCAATCTGTCGGCTTGCTTCAACCTGATCAGCCATGAATTCTCCAGGCACTGCCAATGTTTCCAAAGTCAATGTTCCGGGAAGCTTCAAAAGGAGCTTCATCCGGTGCAGTGCCGCAGATTTCAAGGGCACATCCTCGTTCCGTTTTTACTGCACTCCGTGACAAGTCCAGAGTGATTACTCAAGGGCCCGAGTATGACCCCAGCGATGGAACTATTGTGTACAGCACCAAGGATGTAGCTCTTTACAAGCAAGACAAAGCCCAAAAAGCTTTGTCAGACAACTGGGGGCCGATTTCGACATGGTTGTTGTAAGCGCCCAAATTGCGAGTTGTGTTTCGACTATCAGATTGATGCTGGATGTTGTCAAGACTTTGCCCAATTCGGGCAGAAGCAATAAGAGGAAGTTTCACCAAGTTCTTGACAAGGTCTTGTCTCGCACATGAACAAAGTTCCGTGCCTGATGATCAGTCTTCAATTCTTTGCATTTGCCGTGTGCCAGTAGCCATCTTGCTCTTTTGTTTGTGGACAATAATTATGTCGGAGCGAGCCGCCTCCCGGTCCCGTTCCCCACAAACATGGCGATACTATTGTTCCACCGTCGATGGCCCTCACTGGCAGAAGAACTGGTTCCCAGTAACCAGACAGTGGCTCTTTCAACGCCTGAGGAAGGATCGTGAACTGCAGATGATTTCCGAAGAAGTTCCCACAACGGCAAAACGTGAGTCCGCTTCGCCAAACAAACGAAAGCGATCAGCTTCGCCGTGATTCGTTGTCGCTGTGACAGAGCATGGATTTGATTGATTGCATGTTCTTGCCGGCATTTCATCTTGTCGGTCGTACACTCCCGCCACCGTTTTGGATATGAGATTCTTTCACTGTCCTGAGCAGTGAAAAAGCACGAGTTGGCGGAGCTTTCAATCCTGCCTCTTGCCTCAGGAGATGTCAGTCCCTTAAGAAACCTTTGTTTCTGTTGCCCTTGTGGCTTGTTGTGTGTGTGGAACTCTGTCACTAAGAGTCTCTTCGATCAGCATGCAGGGGGCCCGAGGGCTCATCATACAGCTCGGGCCAACGAAGCTCTGAATGAAGCCAGGAAAACGTACCTGCAGGTGCTAGCATGCACAGCTGGATTGGTCACATTTTATGCAACATTCATGTCACCATGTTTTTGCTTGTTTGGGAGAGACCGTTGCCACGTACAGTTGCAAGTCAAACAAACAAGAATCGGCCTGGGGTCCCACTTGGCCCTGGAACCCTCGGAAATTAATCTATGTTAATCTTCCAATGGTACATCAAGCAGTGCCTGATAATCAACAGATGAGTGGCTGCGAAATGGATGCCTCTGTGTGTGTGTGTGTGTGTGTGGGGGTGGGGGTGTGCGCGTGGGCGTGTGGGTGTGGGTGGGGGTGCTNGCCGGGGGGTGCGGGTGGTGCGGGTGGTGCGGGGGGTGCGTGTGGGGGTGTGGGGGTGTGTGTGGGTGTGCGTGGGTGTGTGTGGGTGTGGGTGGGTGCGCCTGCGCCTGCGCCTGCGCCTGATGGGACTTATAGTACGTAGGTTGTGATTGGGATTATACGTCCCCTATAAATGGGGTTATCTTAAATTCCTAAATGTAAGCTGCTTATAACCTTACTTACTGAGTCCCATGAGCCTTTAAGTGCGGGTGGGTGCGGGTGGGTGGGTGAGTGGGTGGGTGGGTGGTTTTTCAGAGTAATCAAAGGACAGATCATCTACCCAAGTATCGAAGCAACCAACTCCGCCTGCAAAGCCAAAGCCTCCATCATATTCCACAAGTACAGCCATAAGCATGCAAACGCCACAGGCAATGTAGAGGAACCGCAAGAGCCAGTAAGCTATATGCAAAAGCGTTGAATGTTCATCTAGTCATAACAGTGGGTGGGGTGGGGTGGGGTGGGGTGGGGTGCGTGTCTCTGTCCGTGTGTGTGCTGTGTATGCTAGTGTGTGTGTGTGTGTCTGCACGGACAAAGCCCTGTTGGACCAACTGTTTCGCTGCAATTGCAAGCGCTTGAGCTCTTAGAAGATCGCAGAGGGCTGTTCCACCCATTGTGAGCGGGCAGCCAACAAAGAGCCTGATGTGGTGTGCTGGGAACATAACTGTACCTTCGTATCTTCATGTGAAAGCTCTGGGTCTCTGCGCGGCAGTGCTAACCCGTCATCGCGGGACAGCATAGTGGCATGGGGCCTCTGCTGACATGGCGTTGCTATGATCGTCAAGCCCTGGATCCGGAACATGTGAAGCCTCGGATCACGAACATGTCAGCCAATGGGTGATTTGTTTGAGGGTTCTGTCACTGGTCGAGCAAGAAGCGCTTGCTGACCTTCGAAACTCCAGGGCCAACAGGCGTGAACGACATTCTAGACCTGATTCTAAGGCAGGAATGCGAGAGGGCGAGCGGCGCTACATGTGGCAGCCCGGAAGGCATCCTGCATCGAAGGGGCTTCTTACAGTAGACTATCTTATGTTTATACCGAGCGTGCATCTGGACGACCTGCAGTAGCAAATTATTGGAGGGACTGCAAATGACTGCAAGCTCTGAAGGACCTCCCAGAGATCGCCAAACTCTTGATCAGCAATGGCGCCGATCCTGACGTCAAGGCTTGGCACAGCAGATGACTGTCTTAGGCTCATCCTTGCATGACCGCGTATCTTGCTTGGGCAGCTGTTGTACGGGCATGTTGCATCCTGTGTCCCTCCGTTTTGAAGAGCCTTGCTTGCAGGACGTTGATGGCTGGACTCCCCTGCACCATGCCTGTTTCAATGGAAATTCGGGCATGGTGAAGGAGAGCTGTGGGGTGGATAAAGCCGACAGGTGCAGGTGCTGGTGCAGGATGATGCAGGTCTCTTCACTTCAAAACCTCAGTTCAGCAGCGCCACATGCAGCTTTTTCGTTGACCATCCGTTACCGGCTCCCCAATTCTCAGCATTCGAATGCTATCGCGACACAAGCGATGTTCTCTGGAGTTGTGCACGTGCGACAGCTTTCTGCACACACCGCGAACAGCCAAAGCCCTTCAGCAATAGCTGGAGTACTTCACAGGTAGTTCGGGGTGCAGCCGCAGCAGCAGCAGCAAGTATGAGACGCCAAAGCACTAGCTGCAAAGGCTATATTACTAGTAGGAACAATCAACCATACTCAAAGTTCAGGCAACGCAACAGGGACAAGCTTTGTTGTTGACCTTCGTGCATTGGTGCAGCAGTGTCTCCAGGTCATCATGAGTAAAATATATAGTTGCATTGGAATTAGGCCGCGCTAGATTACATACTGTAGGACCACAGCGGTTTCAGTCCGTTCATCGGCCGTTTTCAAGTCCAGGACTCAGAGAAAAATCGCCAATGTTAGGAGCTGCTCCATGGCGGTGCCAACCTTTACATTCGAGGCCAGCCTTCCTTGTAGTGCTGTCGCATGCTGTGCTGTCGCATGCTGCGCCGAGTGATACTTCGATCTTTCAAACTGTCACTAGGGGGCTAGGGGGTACATCTGTGGAGGCTGGATCCGAAGTGAGTCATGTATGATCCCATTCTCGGTCGAACCAGAACACACCACAGGGCGGGGAGGAGAGGGGGAACCGGCAAGCCTTGTATCATTGCGAGTTGAGCACACCGTAAGTCTCTCGAGGCTAAGCCCGAAGCACGCGTGCATGTTCACCACTTGTCTGCACCACCACCGAGCTTAGCCTATAGTAGTTTAGTAAAGCTGCCAAGCTTGCCAGACCTCACAGTATCATATCTCTCAGCGCAGGAGGGGGCTATGCATCGCATCTTAGCATAGGCCACTTCCGAAATGCACTGTGCCGCTCCAGGACCCTGGCCTTGAAAAGGACTGCCCTTCCCGGGTGTCTGCGACAAAACGATCCCTCTAGAATCTAGATCCCTGATTCAGGACGGAGGCGTCGATATTTCAAGCCAGAAGTGCAATTTCTCGGTCTCGAAGTAGCGTCACTTCTCCAGGCAGATTTGGAAGGGCAGCATGAGACGTAAGGGCTAGAACAGTGTAACATGCACAACAGCCTCCGCAGATATGCTCCTCCGCTGATCTGGCTTCCTAGCTGCAGCGCCATCCGCAGACTCTCCTCATCTCTCCTCTCAAGGTGTTGAGCCCTTACATTTCGACCCGTGCAGTTGGTGCTTCGTGTCAGTGTCAGGCACCGGAGGTTTCACGCCTTACATGGTCACGAAGCTGCCACAAAAGGTAGGGAAGTGATACGGACCTCATCATCAGCTCGTCAGCTCCAACCCCGCCAGGCTACAGAGCTGAACGATGCAGTGAACCTCTCAGGATCCGTGCTTTCCTGCACAGCTTCAGCCTCTGAACCGTTTGCGACCGAACCGCTCTTAAGGCGCTCGGCCTGGTGCAGCCCAGTGAAGGAGTTGATTTCTCAAAGCGCTTGATGCTCAGCTCAGTACAGTTCCTTCAGGCATTGTCGGATGTTTGCACTGATGCTTCGTTCTTGCAGGCATAATCCCCATTCTCAAGGATGAGCAAATGACGCCGCTGCAGAAGATTGAGGATCACAGCAAAGACATTTTGACAAGTGCTGCTCAAAGAGTTCTTCCTGCAGGAGCTGCTGATGCTCCCGGGAGTCCACCAGGCAGTGTCATCTCAGAACAGACCAGTGGCGGAGAAGACCCGAGAGCTGCCATAGACAGAACGAAACGTGTCACATCACGAGTTGACCTTCGGGAGTCAGCTGGCAGCTGAACTGACCGTGTGCGAAGTCGGAGTTGTTATGAGTTTTGAATTTCATGAATGAATACAGGAGCACATCCCGACAGGTTAAATGGTTAGAATCAAAACCTACACAGGTACCGACCTGACAACCTATTCGACGGCTTCACTTGCTCATGCACCAGAGGATCGAGATTGTAAGTGCCTGCCGTCAGCGCGGCTTGCGTGGTGTCCAACAGGAATCGCCTGAGACCTTATTCACTTATCGGGCAGCGACCGTCTGAACCAAGACAGCACCTTCCAAGTCGAACTGCCTGGCCTGAAGACCGAAGACGAAGACGAAAACAGTGGGTTTAGGCTTCGCCTAGAACTCCGGGAGGGGCCCGAATACGTGGAACTGACCTTGTGCACTCGTGCACAGTCTCCGAGTTGTGCCCCGCCGCGGACTACTAGACATAGACATCGACACCAGGCTGTGCTGAGGGAACTGTGAAACCATCTCAGCGCTGACCTGCTGACCGAAGGGCGACCGGCATCCTTCCCACCGGACGCCGAAATTGTGTCGAGCAAAATACGCTTTATCTGCACGACCCTGCAGAGCCGAAGGTCCCGAAGCGAAGATCACAGCTAATGCAGCCTGCAGTAGCCAGTTTTGTTGAAGTAGGGAACATGAAGTTGAAACAGAGTGGGACAAATACAGCTGAGTTACCCATTGTCAACGGTGCCAATTTTTGCCATGGTTGCATAGCTGTGTCAAGGGATCTGGTTTCTGTCCTCCCTCTCTTCCAATTGAACACACGCGAGCTATGTTAGCCTGCATCCTCACGTCCTGCAGCTTGAGCCTTGTTCCGGAAGACTTCAGAACTGAGCGCATATCTCGAAGAGGAGGAGAAACCGAGAGAAAGGGAAAGAGACATTGCCTCGCAGACTTTATCACGCCCCAGAGAAACAAAGATAGGACATACAGCTATGCTCTTGTTTGCACTCAGCACCCTGACCGCCTCCGCTTGTACGAGAACTTCTTTCACGCGGCTAAGGGGCCCAACAAGGCACGGGAATACATTTGTGCATGCAGAAATTTCCCTTCCGATGCCGTTTCCGTTCCAGTCCCGATAGGTTAAGTTGAAGCTTGTCTGGACGCACCTCATCATGCCCCTGCTGCCTCGGATACGCTCTGGAGAGGCAGCCACACGGAATGATACTTGGTGTTTGTTCGCTTCCTACGGACGGTGCAGCGGTTTGCTTGCAGGTACTTTTCTCACTCCAGTAGCTCTAATAGGAATGGAAGCCAAGCAGCACACCAAAGACAACGAAGAAACGACATACCGTAGCTGGCCCTCGTCGTTTCTCAAGGAAACGAGCTACTAGTAACGCCGTTTAAGGCGAGGCCGCGAACGAGAATACGGCAGCCAATTTGTTTCTATGCAAGTTCATGACCAACGTTCCAGTGACCACTGAAAAGCTGAAATACTCATAGTTCAAGTCGCATTGGATGATTTCCATCAGAACTTCGACGGGTAGTGCTCGCTGTCAGCAGTCCAGAGTGAAGAGTGTAGAAGGACGTGAATATTATCGTGGCCGGATCTGGCGGAAGTCTCGCCCCGACATGGAAAGCGCATCAGCCTCAACAGCCTGCGATCAAAGCCCCGCGCCGCGGTATACTGGCACATGTTCGTGGTCAGAGTGAAGCAAACAAGGATCGTAGCATATGCCAGTCTCGCATCAACAGTTGTATGTTCCTCACGCCTCACTCTTGGCAATATGCGCGAGCAGATAGAGGTATATGACCAAAAGGGCCGTACTGTACAGATACAGCAGTATAGAATCGTAGAAAACAACCTTCGTCTGCTTTGGTTGTAGTATGTAATGGTGTGAATTGTGTGTTTTGAACATGAGATATATATGGTACCCCTCCCCTCTGAAACCCCACGCCTCAGATTGCAGAAGCGGAGACTGGCAGGTTCACAGATTCGCAGATTCGCAGATCAGACAGATGCCAGATCATAGGTTCTGTAGAATCTGCGAATCCACGAATCTACGAATCTGCGAATCCGCAAACCTGCGAATGCAAACTTGTGAAACATCATGACATCCAGATTTCGTTCATTTCTCAAACACAAAGGCTGATAAATCTGTGCATATAGGAATCTGCGAATGCCAAAGCAGGAAATACTGTTATTCCGGTTTTAGTAATGACCCGTTTCCCTTCTTCTCGATCAAGAATCAGGATAATGGCATCATTGAAAGGGTTCGCTTATGTAATTGATTTTCTACTTCATTCCTGTGATTAATCACCTTACACAGTTGAAATACAAGGTAAGCATCACATGTTATGGTGCTCGGTTTATCTTCATTTTCATTAGTTGTGTTTCGGCCATTCATCAATCCAATTCATGTAGGAACCCACTACGAATGCCAAAGCATGGTCTCTAATTTGCATACAGATCCATGTAGATGCACGTCTCTTCAATTTTCTGTTTCTGCCAGGATAAGGTCATCGTCATTTACACACTGTGTTCCTTAGTTTACTCTTTATATCATGACGAGATGGTCGTATGTAGACAGCTAGCCAATTCAACCGGTTTAAGCGAATACCTAGTCTACTTACTGCCAAGCCTAGTAGTTGTTTCTCTCGCTTTTAGAAGTCTGACAGCCTTATCCTATGGGTATTATGGTTTGATGAGTGAGTGCACTTGGCCCGTGATTGAAATATGACCAGTTCATGGCAATACGGTAATGTATATAAATAGCTAGCTAGTTCCAACTGCTTACACTGTGTATGTCGGAGTCTTGTGCAAGCCACAAAGATGTTGATTTAAGGAGTCACCTAATCTACTTACTGGGAATCTTCGGTAGTGGTGTATCCATGCCTTCGTATTATAGTGATAGAAACAATTTCATTAACTGAACAGTCTATTCGGCCATTTTTGAACTAGCCCATGTAGGACTCCAGTGTTTTTTGCCGATATTATCATTGGCACATTGGATACTACGCACCAGGAGGGACTGGTGGTATCAGTCGCCAGCACGGTTAACGGTATTTTTACTAGTACGACTAGTAGTTCTCACACCACTCAACCTAAAAGTAATTCTCTGAGCATTGGCCGCGACGGCAACCACTGATGCCAACGTTGCGGGAGCAGGAACTTAGCAGTGAGGGTAAGAGGTTTAAGGGGCAGCCACAGTTTCGGGCATGTAGTGCTGCGCGGGCTGCAAGAGGCTGAAGGCTGCAGGCCACACAAATGTAGAACTGCAGGGTTCATGGGCTGCAGAACGGGCCGAATACTGGCCAGCACGGTTCACAGTAGTAGTAGTAGTACGACGACGACTACTACTACTACTCATACCACTACTCAAGCCACAAGTAATACTCTGAGCATTGGCCACGACGGTAATTATTGATGCCAACATCGTAATAATGAGGGAGCAGGAACCTAGCAGTAATGCCAGGAGCATGAGACATCTACGGGCAGCCAAAGTTTCGGGAATGTAGTGTTGCAGGTGGATTGCAGGCTGCAAGAAGCCACAGCAACTTGGACTGGGGGACTGAAGGCTGCAAGCACAGACATGTGGAATGGCTTGTGGGCTGCAGAACGAGCCGAACCCGAGTCCCGCCGAATGTCATTGTGCCCATTACCAATTTCAAAACTCAGGGGTTACTTAATACCACGGGAAAGGATTTAGCCGATGCAGGGAAATCCGCAAGTTCATGGCTCTGGAAGACAGCATGGCTCCATAATCAACACATGCTATGTCATCTAAATCATATTGTGTAGTGTAATGAGTCAGCTAATGAACAGTTAGGCTCATTCAAATTCGTTCTGTATTAATTACAGGGTGCATGGTGCAAGATTGTTTCAAAGCACATGTTCACAGTTCAGTTGTTTTCAGGAAACCCCCATGAAAGTAGGGTGTTTCATACATAATTTTTGGAAGCATTTAGAATGTAGCCGAAGAAGGGTCGGAAAGGTGCAAGAATACATACATAATTTTCGGGAAGCATCTAGAATGCAGCCGAAGGAGGGTCTGAACGGTGCACGAATACAGTACAATTGCGGCGTATTACGGCCGATTAACGGAACCCTGCAGTCGCCCGAATGTAGCGGATTGGGAAGCTACACGTAAGGCTTAAGGATTGGGGCTTAGGGCTTAAGTTTGAAGTCTGTAACCGTCTGCCTGTCTGTCGGTCTCTGCCAGCCAAAAAACGGTCTTTCCCTTTTCGGCAGAAGAGTCCGAATCATGTTTGATTATTTTTTCTATTTGGCTGGCTCAAATAGAATCTGAGGAAATTTTTCTGCGAAACTTCCAACCATGAAATCAGTTCTTACCATATCTAATATAGCAGTGCGGAATGGGAAGATCTAGTATAGTGGCTCTTAGTCTGAAATATTGTCCCGAACGGAAAAACGATGTTTCATTTTATGGCGGCTCATTGGCGGCTCCTAGTACGGGCAAAAAATTAGGCAAGTGGGGTAGGTGGGCTCCTGCCCTGTTATGAGCAGAATTTATGTCAAACAGGCACATGTTGGTTCTAAACGTGGGGTTTTAGAGGGGGTAGCATATACATATTTATATATATATACAGAATATGTATGTATATATGTATGTATGTATGCACCTCCGTACGTACATACATACATGCATCTTTCGGATGCTGCAGAGGGAGTCTTCGCTTGGCGTGACTGTTATGACGGGTAGCCAACCCGGCTCAGATTGAGCCATGTGCCTTGCAGCTGCACAAGTCGGACAACATGCTACGGCAAAAACATAGGCACTGCTCGTCACCGAGCGGATGCGCTCGGCTGCCCCTGGCACGAATGAACCGTCGCGAGCTGGACTACGTTGTTTCAGAGTCGGCTTAAATCGGCTGAGATGCATAAGTACAGGTACAAGCACCAATACCCTGAGAAGGCTGTGACTGGAAGATGTTCGCTGATCACGGCCTTGTGTGCATCGTCACAATGATGGAACTGCGACGGCTCAAGTTCCCGTCGCGAGGCCCTGCGCCATGATGCGTGACAATGGCACAGAGCTGATAAGTCCTAAAGCGGTATCAAGCGCCAGTGCATTGGGTAGTGGCTCAGATTGAAGCATGGGTTCGCGGATCGGGTACTATGTGGTGTCGCGCAGACACGTTCCGTCGTGAAGGCACGTGGCATCATGATCACGCTCGGCGGTTGGTAAAGGGTTGTGATACTACAACATCAGGGGCGACCCATGAGTCCAAGGCCCCACCCTCGGACAACAAGTTCCATAAGAATTCTGATGCAAAATTCAGGGGCACCCCTGCGTCCTCTGACTTCAAGCGTTACGAGAGGCTTGATTTTAAACTCAAGGGCACCCGCTCCGCCCTCGGAGTTCAAGGTTTGCAAGAGGTCTGATTTAAAAATCAGTGGCGCCCCATCAATCCGAGACTCCACCTTCGGAGTGCAAGGATTTCAAGTCCAAAGCCCCACCCTTGGAATGCAAGGTTGTCAAATTTTCTGATTTCCACAATCAGGGGCACCCTGTCAGTCGAATGTCCCGCCTCGGAGTGCAAGTTTTGTAAGAGTTCTGATTTAAAAACCATGGGCGCCATCTATCCAATGCTCCACCCTCGGAATTCAATTTTTTGCAAGAGTTCTGATTCAAGAGTCAGGGGCGCCCCATCAGTCCAAGGCTCCATGCTTGGAGTTCGAGTTTTTGGAGACGTCTGATTTGAAAATCAAGGGCACTCCATCAGTCCAAGGCCCCACCGTAAAAAACCAGGGGCGCCGCATCAATCCAAGGCCCCACCCTCGGAGTTCAAGGCTTGAGTTATGTTGATTGAAGAGTCAGGGGCGCCCCATCAGTCTAAGGCGCCACCCTCCGCGTGCAATGTTGGTTCTTATGTTCGTACTTGTGCTTTTACTTTCCTTATGTTTACATGTGTTTGTTTATGCTGACACATACATACCAACATCGTTTGTACATATATAATTACATATGTTTGTTTCCACCATTAAGTTTATGTATTTGTACCTCTAATCACTCTAATCGTTCATGTTGCTTAAACTTTTCGTTTTACATCTTTGTGTATATACGGTTGCGCCGTGATCATCGCCTCAGCCCCCCCTCCCCCGTGGAATTCCCTGTGCAACGGCTTGCTTGGCCTTTGAGCTTTGCTGTGGAATGGTTGGCTGGTTTGGGTTAAAACTTCCTGGAGGCGGCGGGGGTCCGGACCAGCCCAGGCAAAGGAACGCGGGATACCCTGCCGCTTGCTACTTGCCTCGAGCCCGCATCCTGTCACTTGCCAATTGCCAACCACCCAACCATTCGAGGGGAAGTGAACAGCTCAAGGCCCGAGCCGTTCCACCATATGCAGGGACCATTGGTGGGGTGGAGCGCGAGGGGCGCAGCCATATTTTTATGAAATACATGTATACATAAGTATGTATGTATGTATGTATGTACACTGACGCATATTTGTACATGTATATGGACTTGCTAGATAAATAAGTAGATAGGTAGGACCGCGGATGTATTCACATGCGATGCATGTCTACCTGTATGCCGCGTGATGCAGGTGGACATGGAAACAGTCCCTGGTGCACATCTGTCGGACGAGGTGGCGCGCAGTGCAATACCGGAATCGCAGTGGTTACCTGGCGACCGGACAGGATGTTGAGCAGTTGCAAGAAACAGCTTGTAATTGCTACTTCGGGTTCTACGACAGGGGAAGGCTGCGCATCTTGCGGAAGTCGATCGACGCAGCTTCCTTATGTTTCCCTGCTGGAGCTTGGTCACGTTTATTCGTATTGCAGCCTCAGTAACAGAAGAGCTTTGAGGCAGGCAGCTTCAGACTCATTTTTTCCGACATTGGCTTCTGGAGACCAGGCTTGCCATGCTTGTTCCACCAGCGTCCACATGCGGAAGTTGCATGGGTTTGGAAGGGGACCTCGGCCAAACTCGCTTTGGAAGTTTGACAACCGGGATGCCTATAAGACCGAGTTGTCGAAAGCTCAGATTTCCGTACTCTACTCGGTCTTGCCCACGGATCAGAGAGATCAGACATAAGGCATAAACTTCTGGAGCACGAGCTTGACAACTTCAGAGAGCAGTTCAATCTCCTGTACACCAAGTCGGTCGCTGAGTTACGTTTTTCCTTTTTTTTAAGGTGTCCCAAAGCCTATCAATGCAAGAGACGAGGCTAACCGACGAGGACGAAGATGGTGACAAGCTGGTAGTTTGTGCCTGAGTCTGCTCATCTGACATCGACCACACTTTGCCAGGCTGCCTTTGCATCTTGGTTAAAACCAAAGTGCTCGTGCTACCTCCTAGATCTTGTGTTTCTATCGCCTGGTCTATCGGGCTACTATTGACCATGTCGTGTGACAATATGCGACAATGGCGGCAGCAGCAACTGTTGGTTTGCTGAGCTGTGGCAACAGTCACGTTGTGAACACACCTGATGTGTTGAGCCGTGCAGCGGCTGCCCGTGATTGTGTGTACTTGACATCGTAAGCTGTTGGTTTTCAGTTCCCACTTATCAGAAGATTGGTGGTTGACAGCCAGATTCTGTAAGATGACCGAGGAGGTAAGTGGGTGCAGGTGTTCGGCAGCCAATGCGCAAATGAGAAACACCAGCCAAGCTTCGCCAAGTAACTGTGCTTCATTCTGCTTTCGAGGGGTGGGGTCTTGGAACAGGTCAAGCTTTTCCCAACGAGGCATTGCGGGCCATCTGGGGCTCGTTGCCAGAACTACGTTTGCAAAGGTTCGTTGCAAGTTGCGCGTCGTGGGGCTACTATAGCGGCCACTACCGCCAGACTTGGGAATGCACAGATCGACGACAGTTGAACCGAGAAGCATTCGCACAATATCTCTACGACACCACGGCACCATTATAACTTGGGCTCTCCCTTCGTTGCTTCAGGCGTCGCAAAGGCCTACAGATCAGACAGAAATCAACACAGGGAGCTGTACAGTAGACAGTTGTACTACAGCCATTTTTCCACTATTTCTCCGGCAGCTACCTTTGTAAAAGATCCCAGTGAGATCATGTTCGTCTCGCCTCGAAACTGCGCCACGAAGAGGCCACATACTGATGGGTGGGAACTTGCAGAGCTTGAATTAGCTGTCCCCGGAGGGCTGATTGGTTCTAACCACGAAATTCTTGCACCGGTCACATCAGTGCTTACAACAGGTGTTTTGACCTACTGGACCTTTCTTGTCTTCAGACGTCGTGCGGAATAGCGGAGTACGGAAAAGTGCGATATACGTGGCCTGGCAAGCGAAGAAGTCGGTCAGGGTGTCCAGACGCCAAGGCTCACGTCTGCGAGTGAACAAATTGCAGTTTGCAGTGATGCTTACCGATGATGGTTTACATAAAGTCACATGTTTATATATATATATGAGGATATACATAGGTATATATTGATATATGTAAAGACAGGAACCATTGTTTGTCGATAAGAGCATGCCCGTAGAAAGATGGATAGATGGGCAAAAGGATACATTGATAGGTAGATAGATGGATAGATCGATAGATGACAGATCGGTAGAGATAGATAGCTCGACGAACAGACACTCTTTCTTGGAGTGATGGTGGCTGGAAGTAGCCAAAAGTCAGATGAAGGCACGACGGCACGAGTGGACCATGCAGCCGTGTCGCTGGTGGTAGACCCGTGGGGGTGAGGCCCGCTTAGATGATTATCGCAACAACAACGACAACAGCAACAACAAAGGTGCCATGTTGTGTGCATTGGTTTGTTATGCGGGAGAATGGTTGTGAAGTGTGGTTGGGCGACGACGGATACATACAACTCTTCAGAGTGTCAATATTTCGATGTTTCGCGGTCACACCATGCTGGGGCCTTGCATTCTGGCAGAGACTGACGTGTTGTTGTTCTGTCAGAGCTCGAAGATGGTACAAGTTGCCAGCAGTGAGGCTGTTGCACAGTATGAGTCCATCCACAAGCCCCTTAGCTGCCTTAGCTGAGTTTTAACTTCCAGCAGCTTCAATGTTTCTGTTTCGATCTAGCAAGGCCCCTGTTATCCCAGATCAACGCGCTTGCATTCCCTGTGTGGGTTGAGCAGCTGCCTGGCCGAGACTGTCTTGAACATCAGAGCAGCACACATGATATGACTTGTGCTGAACACAAGCTACACGTAGGCTGGATGTTCCAGAAACTTTGGAGCAGTTTCGCTTGGTGGGTGCTGCTGGAATGGCAGGCCTGCTCGGCAGTCGCAACTAGAGTGGATGCAAGCTAGTCGGTTCGGTGCTGCAGGTAAGACTGATGCTGGAGCACGGCTGGAATTGGTTGAGCGAAAGTCTTACCTTGCCTACATGCCTATAAGCTCAGAACTTGTGGGGGAGCTTGCCGAGGTTGCTCACCATATCCCACACGCTGCGGTGTGGTCAGGGCTTCGGCCGTGAGGAATCATTAATGCTGGCTGTGTTTGTGTGAGGAGTGCCAAGAGGCGGTTGGTTGGTCCTGGGGGGAGAGAGGACCTGCGTGGTCACCAATGCAACTCCAAACACGAAGATGGATTGACGCACGTCTTCAAGACCCCGCCCCCCCCGCAAGAAGTTGGCCCTTCGCGGGTCTCAGGGATCGTTCTCACAAAGCGTATTCTTTCGCCAACAAAGATGCAATGCCCGAAGTCCGAAGTGGCTGATGGGCCCATGCTGATGCTGATAATTTTAACGCTACGCCGCCCGCCGCGGTTTGGCGGAGACCAGCACTGTGACAGAACTCATCGACTTGCTTCTTTAATGTGAAAGAGCAGAGCGGATGCAGAAGTAGGAGGGGACGGAGGCAGCGGAAGGGCAAGAGAGACTTGGGGGCTAGGTGGAGGGTACCTGAGCTAACTCCCAAGACGCCTGGGCCTGTGGCCTTGGCGGACTTATAACAAAACTTTGTCTCGTGTTGCCAGCAACCACGCCGGGGCCAAAATTCCCAAGCCCGACGAAAGACCGGGCATCTCGAGCATTTGGAACGAGCCCCAAATCGCACACCCCGACCACCAGACGGGCCTGAGAGGCCGACTATCCGGGCTCTACCCTCAAACAGTGTGTCGTGCTCGTGCTGCTGATTCTCCAGATTCCAGTTGGTTGGCACAAGCCCGCTCAGTCACCCCAGGTGGTTTGGATTCGCTGGGAAATTTGGAGTCTGGCAGCAGGAGCGGATCATTGTGCTCTGTGACCTCGAGCGCTTAGGCAAACTCGTCTGGGTCTGGCCCCTTCATGCATCGCTTTACATCGCTTGAGTCCGAGCAACACGCAAGGAGTTGCACAAGGCCACATGCCGCCCTCCGGTTCACTGGGTGTGATAATGCCACTGCGAAGGTGGCTGGGCGTCGCCAAGGAATTTCCTTACCGTCAGCCCGCGAAACCCCTCCATCGATGCATTCTGCATGTCCGGAAAATGCATAGGCCCGGAAACCCTCAGTTTTCGACTTGAGCTCGCTGCTACTAGTATTCCATCAGTTTCTTTGGGTTGTTGCTGCAGGCTTTAGGACCTTTAGGACTCTAGGACTAACGAATGCCCTGACTACTTCCACGAGAATCCTGGAAAGTTCTTGTGCGATGTGAACTTTTCAGCGTTCAGATTTGAGATGTTAAGCAGGGGCAATATCAGAGCGATGCAAGAAGCGGTGCCAGAGCCGATACGTACGTGCTTGTTTGATTCCATGACTGCAAGCAAGCACTTTGTGTGGCAATTGCCAACGGCATAGAGCAGTGCAACATGCGCAACCCGTGAGGTCGACCGTTCTGGCGGAATGCATATCGGACGTGGCTGCTGCAGTGCGCGCAGCTTCTGGACCATGAGTCGTTCGCCCAGAGCTAACTGTGTGGCAGTTGACAGTGGCTGCTTTGCAGGAAGAATGGCCGTGCATGTGTCGAGGGCTCGTGGGTGCATAATCGTTTCGGTCCTTTGCGCTCGTTCCCGTCGCGTTGGGTGCAGCATTCTATGCCTACATCGCTTGTCGTGTTGTCCGCTTGCACACCCGCATTCAACGAGTCCTGTTCCGTCTAGTTTCAACTCCTCCTAAGTTGGAAGGTGTGAGGTTTCTGAGGCTTGCTCAAGCGCGAACTGTGGGCCGGTCTGTTTGTCCTTCGTGCTGGCCACATAGCGAGGTGCGTTTCCCCGTGTCCACCCAAAGGGTTTCTCCCGGGAACGTGCTCGTCAGCAGCATCGATGCCGAGCTGCCTACTATGCGCACTGAGATAATGTAGCAGAGCACCGTGCGCCAACGGCAGCCTGCTTGTGCCGCTTCTTAATCCTTGAGGTGTAACAGGAAGATGCGCAGCATCGTGGAGAAGTTCAACACTGAGCACCAGACGGAGGCGAGACCGAAGTGGAACAGAAGTTTTTGCTGTGGCAGCTGAACGAACGACATGCGGACATGCGTGCTTCAGGGGTTGACGGCCAGCCATTGCCCAAGCATCCAGGTCCAACAGTTTTAGCCTCATGGGCGTGCTTGCAAGGTTACCGTCATGGCCCAGTGAAGACGGAGGAAAGAACTAGGCACAAGGACAGCCAGACAGCTAGAGCTAGAGGAGAGGTGCTTGATCTCTAAGGGCCTTGTATGCCTTGTCTGTGCAAGGAGCGAGCTCTCGGCTTGAAGCCATCTGCTGACACCTTCGAAGGAGCCAAAGGGAGCGGAGCGACGCAGCGACGCGCTTTTCTCCGCCTCAGCAGGTCGGACTACGACCTCGCAAGTCTTGGACATGGTCCGTGGCACGGCAGGCTGCCTAGAGGCTTAGGCTCTTCCGATTGCAAGTTAAGTTCCAACAGTCCTGAAATATCCTGTGCTCAGATATCCGTGAACTCACCGAAGGCCGTCTCGACCCTTAGTTTCTGCAGACTCCTTGTTGGGACGGCCTTTCTTGATTCCGTTTTGCAGAGGCACTTCGAATGCTGGACCTCTTCAGGATGCCTGGTCTGAGCATTGTCGTGCTCGCACCGCAACACCACAGAGCATTGCTTTGCGGAAACTTGGCGCAGCTTTGCATTCGGCTCAGGAGCTTGGACAAATCGCTGGATCGGCTCCTGCTAGTTCGGGCCAGCCTGACCGTCTTCCGTAGAACGGTTGCATCAGGCTGCACTGTAGCAGCGTCAGGTGATCAACCGCTACCACCCAGAGTCCGAGACCTTTTGCGGGCACAGGTGCGGATGATTCTCAAGCTCTGCAGCTGTTCTGGAAAACTTGCTCGATCCGACTTGTTTGCGGCCAGATTTATCGAAATGAACGTCCTATTCCGCAATGGCGTCAGGGCTTGGCTCTTACGATTGTAGTCTTACAGATGTACCATGCATGTGGCCGGTCATGCCGTGGGATTGAAAACGAAAACTGCTGCACGGCTCAGGCAGGAGCATGTGGGCGCGAAGGGAAGTCCATCGACCTGGCATTGGTTGGCGAGGAGCTGCATCACATGGAGGCACAGATTGGCTTGGAGCAATGCAACCTGCTTGAGGTATGTATCGTCCTGGATGACTGGCTGAAAGTTCACAGACAAAGGCAGGATTCTAGGTAGTGAATCGACTCTGACGAGGGTTGCAAGACAAGTCGACCAACTCTCCGCTGCGCAGCTTGCACAGGCACCTGCTCTACAAGTTGCAGCAAGGCTTTTTCGACTGGGCACCAGAGGACCCAGTCCCGAAAGGCCTATGGATCATCTTTCAATCATCAGACTTCGGCGTTTGGAGCTGTGGACGATCATGGAAAGGGTTCTGACTGCTCATCCGGCAAATGTCAAAACTGTCAAACGTGCGTGCTTCCGTTATTACAGTAAGTGCAAGAGCATTCGTGAGGTCGTTAAAAGGCTTTTTGAGGTCGACGAACCCAGTGAAACTGAGATCTCTAGCCTGACTCACGAGACATCAGAGAAGACGATGGTTAGATGCACCGTGCACGCAATAACGGGTGTCCGCGAAAGTGATGTGGCTTCGCAATCCCAGAAATGATTAAATAAACCGAGTCTGTCTTTCTGCAGATATCCTTATGCGTATGCCCTGACAGAGCACCACGGCTGTGAGGATGAAGAGCCTGCAGATGAGGGGGATGACTTTCTTAGCACATTGTCTCTGGGAGGCCGTGCCCACAGTTCCGTCCTTGTACCTGTGCAGCTTGACATTTTGACTTGTGGACTTTTGGATGGAAACAATCGCAGGAGACTTCCTCAATCTGGATGGCGAATGAAATGCACCGTTTGCTACTCCGTTTGTCCGTTTGTGGTTCTGGCTCCCAGCAGAACTTGCAGGGTCAACCACAGACCAAAGAGCTTCAGCTCCTCGAAGGAGGAGCGAAAGGAGCGAAATAAAAAAAAAAACGCCTACGCAGACTTTATTGCGCTTGTCGATAGCCGGCTGAGTCGCTGTGCCAAAGTTGCACGGAAGCTAACAATCAATGCTCAGCCTTTTTTGCGACTTGCGCCACGTACAATGCGTGATGCAATCGGGGATCTCGTCGTGCAAGAACCTAAGTTTCTGCACAATCAGCCTCTGTCTCACTAGATGCTCAAAAACGCTGCGTGCTCTCACATTTAGAAGCACACCAGCTCATCTCCTCATGCGCGGAACTGTTCCAGACTGCTGTTGTGTACCCTGCAGATCACCAGGCCAACGACTCCAATCCAAATGGGGTCATGAGCCGCAGAGGGGTTTTGGTCGCTGGAGGTGTGCGCGGAACTCAGACCGGGAAACTGAGCACGGTAGACACTACAGACACCAGTACCACTTCATACTGTACGATCCCTGAACATCCTTGAACAATGTCGGGATAGCGCAGCTACGCGCATGCTATGCGACAATGCGACCCTGGCCAGGCCAGGGGGCCAGGGCCCGGAGAATATAAAACGGAGCCCAAGAAGCCTCGGCGGAGTCGAAGAAAAGTGACAGTGTGCCGAGGAAAACCAAGTAATCACAGTAAATTCTAGCATAAACTCCACAAGCCTAAGCGGATACTCTGGGCTTGCGCTCTAGGGATACTCTGCACACTCTGGGCGTGGGAGTTCTGCGGGGTGGGCACTCCAGCGATACCTGGACTGCCGGTCACGGCTGCTTGAAAAACCAACAACCCCACACCGAGGATAGGGAACTAGAAGAACGGCGCTTGCAGCACAGAAAGACGATGACAAGAAGCTCTTAGCCGACATTAACCCACAGAAACACACAGGCTTGTGGCAGCCTCGGGGAAGTTGCGCAATTCTTGGTAGGTTTGGAGTGCGGAAACAGCAATCAGAGTTTATTCTCTGTTCGACCTGTATCCGACGTTAGGTCCGGTGCAAAAACGGCTGCATTGCAAAGCGAGCTTTACTAGATGGTTTAGTCGATAAGCTATTTTGCAGGCCTACCGAGAAAGCAACGGCGTTGCATCATTGAGCTGGCGGCGATATGCGGCGATCGTTTTCTGGAGTCGAGCCAAGACTGTTGTAGCATTGAGTGGGTGTTCAGGTTTGGCTCCTTGCCCTTTCCGGCACCGGAGCCATTCACCGTCCGCGTCACATCCCCGATGTGTGAGGCCGAAGCCCTAGATATCGCAGGATGCAGCCGACCTCCTGTGCATCATCATCGCGCCTCCATGGCTCAGGTGTTCTTCATGTCCAGCGCTGACTTCCCAAAGATTCCCAGGACAGAACTTCCTGGGCGGTCGCAAGTCCGGAATCGAACGTCGAACTGGCAAGGAAGCTGCTGGACATTTTGAACGAGTACGTGGGAACCTTGCTTGTCGAAATACCAAAGCGAGTTTGAGTTGAAATGCGACTGCGCTGCTGTCAGCCGGATAGCACTGCTTCCTTCAGTCCGCGTGAAGTGCATCAGAGGTTGCATCATCCACCACATGGCGCTTGGGATGTCATCAGAGGAGTGAGCTCGCTCTTGCTCACTGGCAAAGATGTGCGCAGTCTTCGAAACAACGCAGCATCAGTCTGCGCACGGAGCCTAGAAGTGAGTGATGCGTGCAGGAGCACTGAATTTCGCAAGCATGGTCATGGTGTCCCAGAGTCCAAGCTGCCGGCCTGACTCCAAGCATAAGGCTTTTAACAATGCATCTGCTTTGTTTCAGTGCTGCAGGAAGATGATATTGACAAATCTCAGTGGACGAGCGGTGCTTAGTTCAGAGCTGGGCGGAAGCATGAAGACACGACCTGACTATATCCTGAGTGATCCTGATGCTTGTCCTTGCTGATCATCACGAGTTGCATTTAGAGCCTGGTTGATGCATCTTCTGGCCTTTCTTGGAACTGTTTCTGTTGTGATGCAGCGCTCCCTTCCGTCGCCAGCATCTCTAGGACACAGCAGTCGTTGTGGTGGCTTCAAAGGTCTAGCAACACCGACGACAACGAGCTTGTGGAAGATTTCCGCGAAGTACAGCACCTGGATTACGCGACGACAGTCAGACCACAATCTTATGGGCAAGTACAGTTTGCCAGTCACTTCCGACAGGTGCGAAAGAACCATTTCGAAGATTTTCAGAAGGAACGCACCTTCGCTTTGCTTCACATGATGTCAAAGTTTATTCCTGTCAACAAATATCGCTTTCGTTTCTCGTGTAGCCTGTCCAGGCCGCGTTCGCTGGAACTTGACGGGTTCCCATGTTTTTTGTTCGCAGTACCCCCTGTGCAAGGGCGCAGGCCTGATCAGAACATAGGCTCATGTATTTCCGCTAGCCGCTAGAATTTCCACAAGTGTCATTGTTTTCACTCGTAGAATCTAAGCAGAATAGCCGCTTCACAGCCAAATATCGTGGCTTCGAGGCAGCTTCCCAGAAAGGGGGAGGGTCTGCACGAAGTGCGGCACTGCTCAGCCCAAATGCACGTGTGTTTAAACGGCACGCCGTTTGGTTTCACCCGGCAGTTTGAGCCGATTCCGATGGTGCTTGGGGTGTTTGGAATGCTCCGCATTTTGAACATGTCATGCTTGCCACAAGGCAAGTGCATGCATCAAAAACCACGAAGATTTGCCCGGAGACAAAGTACCTCTTGTCCACGATTGCTCGCAACATACTCGAGTTTGCTTGACTTGATGGCTCACTGTGATATTGTCGGTTTGACCCCTCTTGAACCAATCTTCAACTATTTTCAATCACGACACGGCAGCAAGAAACAGAGCTGAATGCTGGCGAAGGGCTCAGGTCTTAGCTTCTTCCGGCTACAGCACACCACAGCATTGATGGCAGATCAAGCCAGGTGCACCACGGCCTGAGCATTGCAAGCATTGAAATTCGCGTTTCCGTTTGTTGCTGCCACTTCATGCAGTGTGACTGTCTCCATGCATGCCTTGCAACGGCCTTACTCGCTGGTACCTTGGCTGACTGGCGTGTGCAGATGTCATTACAAGATGTTACAAGACACTCACTGCTCAACACATAGCGACGTGAACAGCAGCACCTGTGAGGACCCCTCTCAATGCTGCCGGTGCGGACGGGAAATTCCTCGTCCTCGTCGCTCTCAACCTCTCATCGCCGCCATCGCCCAACATTGCACTGATGTCGTCGCACTCTTGTGCTGTTATGTCGGTGTTTCGCCTTGTATCCTTCTCTACAAGAAGCTGCTCACCGCTTGCCAAGGTGCAGCAAGAAAGCCAACTCACAAGGTCGAGTGCAGGCCCTCCGAGAATCATCAGAGTCTCGGACCAACTCACGCTTGGCGATGGCTTCTTGTTGCAAGGCAGCTCAAAGCGGACAATGGCCGGGCCGCAACCTTACGAATGCAGGCTCGTCTTGCATCTGAAAACAAAATATGATGCACAATCTACGGGCTTGGCACAAACTTCGTTAAGTCATTCGGGGATTGAAGTCGCAACATGCACGTCCCGACATGTCCCGTCCCTTCAAGCTTGCGCCTGTCACACTTGGGGACAGCCTGCACACCTGCTGGACAAGCGCAAGCAGGGTAGCTCACAATCAGATCTGATATCATCTGCGGCACCCCTCCGCAACCATCATTCAAGGCAGCAGCGTCTTTGGAGTGGAGAAGCTGTTGAGCAATCAATGGATATCAATGGCTAGTCACTACCAAGTAGCCGCGTAGGTCAGAACCGTCAGCATGTCCTCATATCAGGAACTTGAGACCGCCAACTGGGAGGCCGCCTAATTCTGACGCGTTTTCATACTTTGGAGTGAAAGAGTCATTTGTCCCTTGTGGTACACAGACAGCTCCGGCAGTAAAGCAGACACTAAGTAAGTTCGGCGCGCTAGCAGCTACGTGTGGCTGCGCGGGACAATCTGGGGCTCAGAACTCGACGTTGTCATCAACTGTATCTATCACAGCAGCGGCGAGTGGCAACGATCTGCGAACGGAACGTACATGCAGCAAGGACGAAGCGATCTCCTATACCTGCGGCCACAGTACAGCGAAATGGAGATCGAGTTAATGAGTGGAGTGAGTGTGTCGACCAGCACTCAAGGGGCGGCCTGCCATCCATCTCAACTTCTTCGTGGGGGCTCCGGAAACTCCATGGCCACCTGCCGTCTCAGAGTTCAGGTGGGTGAGAAGCACTCGTTCAGCAACAAGCCCCTTTCATTAGCACTCTTCAGCACTTGCGACACAATATGGTGGGTCTGCGAGGCCGGGGAATTAGGGAACAGCGAAGTGTTCCAAGCGACATAGGGCATAGCACATCGTAACGGTCGTAGCACCCTACAGGCGAGCGAGCAACCTTGAAGGATGCAATGCTCACTTGAGAGGCCTCCCGGACCGCCGGAGCCAGCCAGCAAGTTTCGGTGGACAAAGGTTTCCCTCACTACTCGGCATGCCAGAGCTGACTTTCCTTTGGCCACTGTTTCTAGGGTCCACGGGTGACCCACCTGTTGCGGTTCGCCACTCCCACTCCTGTTGAGGGCTTCATGGCTGGCCCCCTTCCCATTCCTTTCTCGCTTTCGTTCACTCGTTTTGGGGATCACGGGTGCCCCACTCTTGTTCCGGTTGGCCCTTCCTCTTCGGGTACACCAGTTGTCGACTGATTGAAGGGCCACCCACGTGTTTCTGGTTTCAGGAGGTGGCCTGTCAGACCGCTCACTCCTTTTTGGGTTGCACAGCTTGCCGTTTAGGGTTGGCCATGTATTTCTATCGTCTTGGACCAGAAAGCTTTAGATGGAAAGCGATATGGCGGTCTTTTGGGTGAAGCTGAGAGCTCCATCGCAGTCTTCCTGTCCATATTACGAAATACAGTCTAGTCCATGAGGTAAAATAAGGGAGTGCACAGCAGACCGGGCGCTCACGAAGAACCCGCCTGGACCTCAAGGACTCAGGCAAGACAAAGACGGCTGCGCTCATCATTTCAGTCTTGGCCAGTCCGTTCAGGTTTGGCAATGTTTTTCTTCGATCTTGGCAACTCTGTCTCCAGAGTAGTACACCACTGACTACTGTGGTGGTAGCTGTCGCAGTCGTAGCAGACCGCGGTGGAGCTTCACGGCAAGCGATGACTGACAATCTGTCTTAGGCCACATGGTGGTATCCCGTTCCTGAAAGCAGACATCGATTCACCTGGTTCAGGTGGGATGTGCCAGATCATGTGTGAGACATGTAAGATGCTTAGCCCCCCTTCGTCAGCAGGCAGCTGGTTGCACGGCGCCAGAGCGATGGGCGCCCCATGCCATGCCGGAACTCCGGAAAAGGGATGCGGTGGATGCTTAAACTCGGAGAGTGCAGTCCGGCAGAGCCAGAGCGCTCGGAGCGCTGTCCTGACGCTCCAAGAGCAGCTGCAAGGGGCCGAGGCCGGGCCGCCTGGGCCTGGTCGGTCCTACTCTTTTCGGACTCGGGCCTCCTGCCTCTCCTCTCCTGAAGAGGCGATGCTGGTCACTTGCAACCAGATGGATCGGAGCTCAGACGCGGAGAAACCCCACCAACTGTGACTGAGCACCGAGCACTCTTAAGGTCGAGGCTGCATGGGCCCTCGCGTCGCAACGACTTACTGCGTTCGACAGTCGCTTGGTGCTTTGGGCGTGCTTGACTGCATGATTTTCGCCCAATCGTACGAGAGCAGAGCGCATTAGAGGGTTACACGCGTGTCACCCACGCCGTCCCAGACAGCAAGCGCAAATCGTGTGCTCGAAGTTGGTGGGCCGATGAACGTGTGGTAAGTCTCATCGTCTCATCGTTCACGCTGATGTCCTCCATCCTTGTGAGTTGCTTTGATGGTCGTTGCTGTGAGCCTGACTGTGTGCCAGCATGTATTTGACATCGAGCTTCCCTGATGAACCTGGCCGTGCGATCTTAGCGATTTGCATGGAGCTACTGTTCTCGAAGAACCAATTCTGCACTCATCATGACTGTCCAGTGTTGGCATGCGTTTGCCGTCGATGTTCGACTTTTGCAGACGCAGCATCAGTTGGAGCTCCAGCCTCTTCCGGATGTTGCCATCCCGCAATGTGCAGTTGTCCTCGAACGCCACGACGGCTAGAGCCCTTTTCATGCATGTGCAGCCGCACGTTAGCATACGGTAGCTATTGGCCGCGGGCTTGTCTGGCCTGTGAGCTACGGCCGGACAACACCCCGCAATCGCCTTGGGTATCCGGTTAACATTTCCCGAGTTCTTTCCTAGCACAACCCTTTCCTGCATCTCCCAGTTTCTTCTTCGGCACCTTTGCATGGCCCTGCACGTTGCCAGTCGCAGCTCGACCTCAAGCTCGCTGCGCTGTCTCAGAAGCAAAACCAGGACCTTTGCTTCGCTTTGGCCTTGGCTACTCTCTTGGGCCTTTGGCCTTTCACGAGGTGCATGAGGACACCCTGCCTCGGCTCCGCACCAAGTTGTTTTCGAGAAGCAGAAGCAGTCAACGTGGGCCCTGGATGCAGACCTGAAGCCGACCGGCGGTTGTCACTCCTCGAGCAGCGCTTCGAGGCCAGCGGTTTGGAGCCCGGCAGACAGCTTTCAGCCAATCACTTAAAGGCTCTCGAACAGAGAATCAGCTCCAGACTTACAGTCTCTGCATACAAGGTCTGGCTTTTACAGTACACTGCAAAGTTGAAGAGTTGCTTCTTGGTGCAACAGCGATTAAGGCATGCCATCTTCGCTAGAGAAGGAGCTTTGGGCAAAGGTTGGCGAAAGCGGTGAAAGGCACATCGCAATGGTCATTTCCTGTCAGGATGGCTTCGGCCTTCGCCTGGCCTCTCTTTCAGAACGCCTCTCGGCCTTCATCGACCTGCGTCACATGCCCGTCTGATCATCATCTCTTTCCGAAAAGGCCTTGCAGCAGAGGTGCATCTTCGTTGAGTACGTCGTCTCCTGTGAGCATCCACTGACTGGGGGCACTTTGGCAGGCTCGTGTGCGCGAAGAGCAATTTCGCAGGTTGGAGTCCATGTCTGGGACCTTGTGCCTCAGTGTTAGCAAGTTCAGGAATCCAGAGTCGCTCACTGCAGGTTTCGTGCCCATCTGACGAAGGAGAGCCTGCGGTCCAGACCTTTGTTTGACACGGCAACATCATCTTGGCGGGTGCTGCAACTTTTCTCTTTACATCGGTTTTTTCCATCCTTCGGTCTCATGAGGCTCACGTAACCCATCACCATCCGTCCCAAGCTCCCCACGCGAGCATCGCGAGCTCCCACGGTGCCGCTGTGGCGCAGGACTCCGAGAGGTCGACTCGGCCTGGGCCTCGGACTTGCTCTCGGAGCGGAGCGCACTTCGCGACGCAGAGATACGCAGAGCGACCAGCGACTAGCGGACTATGACTCTGCGTGTCGTAGCGTCGTAGCGACTGCTTTGGCCGAAGGCTTCCGAAGACTCTGGTTGGTCTGTTTCTGGCACGGGCTTGGCAGAATGTGCCCAAACGTTTCGGACCTTGAATTTCACCCTCCACGGACATCTTGCCAGAGGAGGCATCCTGAAAAACCCGAACCAAAACCCAAGAGCGGCTGGAAATGAGCTATCCAAGATAAGAAAACCGATAACCCCGAAGCCCTCCACCTTTGTCTTGATCGAGGATTCTGCAACAGGATACACCCAACTTCATCTTGCAATCGGTTCGGGTCCAGGCTTGGGGCTTCATTTGTGAAGAAGTGCTCTTTACGAAATCATTTGGCTTGGGGCGCCTGGCTAAAACCCCGCTCAGAGGCTGCCCCATGTTGCTCTGCAACACCTATCGTTGACAGTTAATTCGGGCAATCCTTGCCTGCCTGACTTCATAGATGCTACCCCTTCCATGACCCAAGCAAGGAGACGAAACTAGCGGGCTGAGTCTTCCCAGAGAGCCGCACGAAACATAACGACGCGTTCGCCATCATGTGCCAGGTTCTGGTAGGAAGACGCTGTGTCAATGATGGACGGTGTTGGCAACGATGCAAACTCAGCTGCAAGGACTCGAAATGCATTCGCTGGCCAGTCGTCCTTGGAGGTTGCGGCTTTTCAGGATGTTTTTCAGCTAGATGCTTCGTGACTTGATATTTGCACGGATTGCAGGTCGAACCTACTAGGGCTGTTCGAGGAATGAGCCAACGGCTTGGAAACCTGGGCACACGAGTAACCCATCAGCCAAGCGTGTTCGGTGAATTTGCTTCGAGGACAATGTGAATCTGCCGACGATTTCTGGAATGCGTCTCTCACATTACCGCGGCCACAGGCCAGCTACTGCCTGCTGCAGTACACATCAGTACACACACACACACGAATTGTGGTCCAGTGGCAGACCCAGGTACCACTATGCCTCACAGGTCTTTCAGCTTCAACCCCGGCGTGCGCCGCCAAGCAATCCTTTGCCCTTGGACTGCTGTGGCTCGTTGGCCACATAGAGTTGGAGCTTCCTGGTGTTCCGTCTTGGTCCTGAGTCGCCTGGGTCGCCTGTTTCAGGCTGAGGAGTTGTGGTTCTGGAGCCGAGCAGTTCTCCAACTTGTCTTCGACTCTCGGGCCGAGCATGCCGAGAGGTGTTGGCCTAAGCTCAAGAAGAAAGTTTTCCGTGTCAGGTTCTTCCAAGGTCTGATTGTTTGGCTTCCCAAGATCATCCAACGAGCCATGCTTCAGGAATTTCGGCTTCGAATCTTCGACCAGTCATGCTTGAAATCGTCCCCAGAGCCATACTTCAGGAAGTTTCGGTTTCGAGGAATCTTTAAAAACCCATCCCTGAGACCATCCCTAGAACCGCTCAGGCAGTTTCGGCTTCAAAGAATCTTCAGAAACCCACCCCGGAAATTTTCAGCAGAACCATGCTTCAGGAATTTCTGCTTCAAACAATCTTCAACCCAGCATCCCCTGAACGGCACTGTCCTCGCCGGAGAGTTTTCCAAGAACTTAGGAAAAATGTCGAACACTGCTGGAAGACTTGGTGAAGACTTTTCCAGCATGTCCTCAGGAAACGTGTCATCTTTTTTTGGAAGGTGAGTCTTCGAACAAGCCTCGAACTTGCGTGAAAATCCCCCCCGGCATTGCCCCTGAAAGGCCTCGTGCTGGCCCGGTGCTTTCGAACAATTTCCCATGTCATCCTCAGAATTCGTCTTCTTGGGTAGTTTTCGAACAAATGCTCAAATTCGATCACGCCCCGGCGAAACCGCATGTTGAGGAAGATCTTTAGATGTTTATGTGAAGATGTTTTCAGGTGGGATGTTTGGAAGGATGGTCGAGGATACAAGAAGTTTGGCCAGGTTGCCTAACACAGTTTCGATGTGACATTGGCGATCTGAAGAAGATGAGTGACGGCATGTCGTGTAGACAGTCAAACCGTGGAAGACAACTGCCTTCTCTCAGCATCCATGCGCAGGCAGGGACGGGACACTGTTCCTTGCCAGTTTCCGCATTTCCGATGGATTTGGAACTAGGTTTTGGCCTTTTTGTTGCATGCACTCGCAGGCTTTCTCACTTATTAAGAGCCTGCATATTTCACTTTCGCATTTGAAACCTCACAGATGCAGATTAGATGCATTTGAGGGTTTCGTTGGACGCAACTACCACTTACTACTTCTACGCTAGCATCCACAAAGCAACCTGACGAAAATGAAACTGACGGTGCCTACTGAAACTCGTTCAGGGCTGGCCGGCCAGCCGTCTCATTCCTTTCGGTCATAGCGATAATTGGGCCGCATTCCCGCAGAAACCAGCGAAGTCTAGAACGAGCATCGCCTGCTATTGCTACTACACTTACGTACTTCGACTACGACTACGACGGCGACCCACATGATCTATGACTATGACCCCGACAAATATTGCCTGATATGGCTATTGGTTCTTCTGCTACTACTACTACTACCACCACAACAACAACAACTACTACTACTGCTACTATTCTACTGCTACTACAGCCACTCCTACCCCTACCCCTACTGCTCCTGCTGCTCCTGCTACTGCTGCTCCTGCTACTGCTGCTGCTTCTGCTGCTACAGCTACTGCTTCTTCTTCTTCTACTTCTGCTTCTCCTACTCCTACTATTTCTACTACAGCTACGACTACTACTAATGCTAATCACAATTTTGACAGTAGTAATTTTCAGTTGTTGCAACCCTGCTCCCCACATCTTCCCAATACCACTCAGGACTTGCAAACCAGCATCAACAGAGGAATGAAAACTGACGGCACTTACCGAAACTTGTGAAAAGGATAGCCGCCTAGCCGTCTCGTTCCTTTCAGCTTTAGCAGTGGGCATCCGAGGCTCGTGACTCCACGCTTCAGTGCTGCGTGCACATCTGGAAAATGAGACATAAGACTTCTTGTTATTGATTGTACCATAATTGCCATAGCGACCTCCCAAAGTTTGGAGTCGTTCACAGGCAGCAGAGCCTCCGGTCTTCTTGAATTGCATAGTGTAAACAAGTGCTGAAGCAGCACCTGCGCTGTGCTGTCAAAATTTCAGGCACAAGTCAGAAGACCGCAGAAGCCAGCTGATGCCATCAAGCAATGCAGAAAACGTGGATCGCACATGTGGAGGCATACGGCTAGTTGCAGCAGTTGCGTTCGGCTTGGTTGCGTGCTCAGACGAAATATGCTTCGTGCAAGCTGCTGCTCGATGGGACAAGCTTCTCCGTTGATGTTGATTTCCCATTAGCTCAAGCGAATGCCAACATGTGCATGTCATGTTCCGTCCGAAGACAAGGATGAACAGAGCGTAAGACCGACAACGCCGGACAGTCTACCGCCTTGATTGACACCTCCAAGATCTCGCGGCGCAACAATGAGATAGCGCGCCTGCGAGCAGCTTGTATGGGTCATCCCGACCATTCACAGTCTTTGTTTGTCTTCGAGCTGTGTCAAACACAGTCTCGCGACTCCTTGTAATTTCTTGCCGCCGTTCGTGGCTGTCGAGCTTTTGGCAAGAGGATTCATCATTTCACGCCCAACCTGCGACTTCTTGTGCAATGCAGATGTTAACCTGCAAATATCGGGAGCTTCGACTGCGAAGCATGTGTACAGGTTCTAAACATCTGCGAGCTGCAAAGCAGACAACTTGGTAATTAGGCATGGACACGAAAGGCTCACCAACTGGTGAGGCAGCCGAACTGACAGCCGCGGCACACTTTCAAATGGCTCGTCTACAGTCTGGTGCTGAGGTGCCATGCGGAGTTTACACCATCACTGGAGAAGATGGACCGGAGCAAACTGGATGCAAAGCATCCGAGAAGGAAGTTCTGCTTGTTTGGTCCCATGCTCTTTGCATCAACCGCTCCTTGCAAGCCTGCAGAGCTCACTCGATCTGCATCTTGGTCCCAAGCTGAGACCTAGAAAAGGATATTTGGTAATGAATCGAGATATCAGAGCATAGTGAGGCGGCTACATGACATCTTCTTTCCCACGAGTTACGAACATTATGAACCCTGTAGAGCATGGGAGCCTGATTTTCGGATCGACCTGATGCGCATGGCACGCCCCTAAGTCTGAGTTTTCGCCATATTTCGTCGTTCGACATCCAGCATGCTCGTCGAACGAACGTAGTTCGCAGTTCGTTTGTCTGGGGTCGGTATTACTGGCGGGTACACTTGTCGCGAGCCTTGCAGACAGCTCGCATTGCTGACTGTGCCGACTAACTTGGTTGACCCTGCTTTTGTGAAGACCAATGGCCTCCTCCGGCCTCCTCCCAGGACAACATATCCAATTTGCATTTCCACAAGCTTCAGACTGCTGAGTCATTGAGGCCAGATGCCAAGTGGGCGCCTCAATCAGTTGCAAAGCACCGCACGCTAATAGCATGTTGATTGGATTTGATTGGTTCGCATTCAAACAACGAGCCTGATGTAACCCGCACGTGTGTCTTTGCAGGACATTTTCCTCGGCAGTAGACCGGCGAACCATTCTCTTGTCCTGGTGATGCTTGCATGCCCGAAATTGCACGAAAGGCTTTTCTATTGACTACTCGAAGTGGAAGCGGATTGCGCGAGAGGAGGCACACGGGCAAAAGCGAACACATTTGCAACTGCAAAGTGTCCCGGTCGAGGCCGCCGAGGAGGAGGACCAAGTGAGGGATCCTGAACTTGATGCCGCCACACTCGTGCTAACTCTGACAGGATGAAGTCCAACGCTATGAACGAGAAGTGGCAAAGGAGCCGGTCATCACGATGGACCAGGTGTATGCAAAGGCCGCAGCTGCTTTGAACCATACTGAGCTTTACTGATTGATCTCGTCCTGCCATGCAATGCAGGAGACTGGTCGTTCACAACAAGTCGACAGGCAGGCATTCATGCTGCAAACCCAGATCGCGTCTACAACATCCGATGCCATGTTAACACGTAATGATATGGGAAGTTCAGACATGTAAAACCTGCCGAATCCTGTCTAGGTTCTCGACAGTCTATCACCAGGAATACTGAGGAGCGCATTCCCTGATAATAACAACGTCCATGCGACCAGCGAAATTGAGTGACCGGAGCATCCAAGCCTCCACGATAATGACGTCCTTGCTACCAGCGGAAGCGAGTGGCTAGAGCATCTATGCCTCTATGCTTGCACTGATGACGACTTGGGAAAGGAGTGGACATGGCCAAACCGTAATAACGTTCATTAGTGCGAGTTGGGAAGAAAGCATCCATGGTCTGTGAGACTTGGGAAGAGCGCTCCGTGCCGCACTGTAATGACGTCCATGGCCTGCTGCAATGCAACAAAAACACGGCGCCGAAAAACATACTCGTGGCCCTCAACTTTACGAACAACACACGCGGTTATGACAACACAAGCCCGAATACATCGAAAATTGCAGTGTTTTCGATCCCACAACCAACGATCGTCAATTCCAACAAAGATTGATGATGCAAATCTGAAGGTTGAATCTGCGAAAACCCGCAGCGCCAGCACAGGACCCAAAAGCCGGCTCCATTTCACATGCTGGCGAGTTTTCGTGCGAATCAATGTAACAAAGTTGCGCTGCGGCAAACCGGGGGGCGCTGCATTTAGTCTTACGAGTAAGTAAGTTAAGTAGTACTGAGTATTCCCAGCAACTTCGAACCACTGCTGACTGCTTCTAGCTGCTACTAGCTACCTAGCTCAATAGCTGCTGCCGCTGCTGTTACTAGTAGTAGTACTAGTGCTAGTACTCGTACTCGTACTAGTACTAGTACTAGTACTAGTACTACTACTACCCCTACTCCTACTACCTCACTACCTCCTATACTACCTACTACTACCTAGCAGTAGTAGTAGTAGTAGTGGTAGTGGGAATAGTAGGAGTAATAGGAGTTGGAGTGGTACTACTACTACTACTACTCCTACTACTACTACTACTACTACCACTACTACTACTACTACTACTACTACTTCTACTACTGCTACTGCCACTGCCGCTGCTACTGCTACTGCTAATACTACTACTACTGCTGCTGCTACTACTACTACTACTACATACTGCTACTGCTACTACTACTACTACTACTAAGGGTTTCGGCCGGAGCTGAGCTGTCTGGTGTAGCAGATTTGCACAGGGTTCATGGCACGGCGAGAGCTAACCTGTATCTGCTTACTACTTGTGATGATTACTGACAGCTTGGGGACGACGATCCAGTCGCGGGGGTCCCAATTCCCCCGGTCGGCTCGCAATGGAACTGATGCGGATCATGATGCGAGTGAGCTGGCAAACCCGAGGGTTGGGCCTTCAACCACCAGAGGCCTGGGAGCTTCGTCGACGAGCGGAGTGAAATTTTCTGGCGGGCATACTGGTAATTCGATGCAACTGGAGCCTTTCGGAGGGCGCGGAGACGGGCTGAAGAGAAAGGCGCTACGTGGTATCGAGGGCGATGGCTGACAGCCGCGGAGCTAGGAACTGAATGTCACGGCATTAGCAACGGGGCCGCGCTGCCGATACAGGAGGCATCCCGTACAGCCCAGCGCGAGGCATGGACTGCCCAGCCGCGGCTACGAGTTCGCTGTTACAACGTCGGTGGCATAACATTGGAGGTCTACGACCATCTGCAACAGTGGCTTCT
>BGNK01002197.1:73529-110046 GCA_003297005.1 Symbiodinium sp. clade A Y106
CGGGGTAGGCTGCAGGAGATCACCCTAGGGTACCTCTTAGCTAGACCGCAATATGCATATTGCCCAACCAAAGCCATTGATGATGCTATCTGTCGCGTGGCGCGGCATTGCAAAGCTGTGAGGGAACGCGTGTGTTCCTCCGTGCTGTCGGTGCACGACCGACGCGCTGGCCGTACCACCAGTCAGTGTGTAGGTGGGGTGATGCTGAGTATTGATCCCAGTCGAGCGTTTGACAATGTTCCTAGATGGGCACTGCAAATGGCGTTGAGCAAATCCGGTGCGTCGACTGATCTGCAGCAGGTGGTGCTGGCCCTGCATGAAAAGTGCAGGTATCAAGTCAGGCATAAGGGTTATGAGGGAACGTTTGCAATGAAGAAAGGTGTTCGACAAGGGTGTGCACTGAGTCCTTACTTGTACGCCCTCTTTTCGTGCCTGATTTTCGATGTATTGGCTGAGCACACGTGTCCAGCATGGGCCACGGCAGCCATGACCCTTTTTGCGGATGACTCACACCTGGCCTGGGACGTCTGGAGGGTCGAGGATCTGGCTTTTGTCACCCGATGTGTCCAGCAAACATTTCGGGTCTTTAAGGAGTTTGGGATGACTGTTAACCCTGACAAATCCCAGATCACACTGCGTCTGCGTGGCAGTGCTGCGGCCAGATGAATGCGTAAACACTGTATTCGGGCTTCGGGCGGGGGCGAGGTGGTTGAGCTAGGCAGCCCGCATGAATCCCTCCGGATACCTAGGGTTAGTAAGATGATCTACTTGGGTATTATAGCCTCGTACCAGGGATTTGAGATGCAGACATGTATGCATCGGCAGCAAGCTGCCTTGGTCAATCGCCACCGACTTGCCCGCACGCTACACTGCCGACAGCTTACGATGGCCCAANTTATAGCCTCGTACCAGGGATTTGAGATGCAGACATGTATGCATCGGCAGCAAGCTGCCTTGGTCAATCGCCACCGACTTGCCCGCACGCTACACTGCCGACAGCTTACGATGGCCCAACGGGTTCGGCTGTATGTTGCCTGCGTGCGTAGCAGTTTGCTTTAAGTAGGCAGGACCAGTTTGACGCTAGGGTCTTGCGAGCCATAGCTAAGACCCCTTCGCATCTGACGCATGAGAGCACCCAAGAGCTTCGCTCTAGGCTGAGTGTTGAGTCGCCGAGGCAGGTTGTTAATACGGACCCTGACGCGTCGAACTAGGAGGGCGCAGGACCCTAGCAGTGTGGCCTGGTTCGCCGCGCATCTTTTGGAGTTGCAGCAGCAGGGATCGCAGCCTCAGCCAGCAGACGGGGAGCAAACTACAGGCCTTTTTCAGGAGATAGGAATCCCATGTAATGAGTGTGGGCAATATTTCCCGTCATTCCGCATCATGCGGGCACACAAGGCCCGCAAGCATGGTTATAGAGGGCAGAATAAACGGAAGCATGCGGCGGTTCTGACTGCAGCTGAGTACGCGGCAGGATCAGTGGCGGGCATGCCGCAGTGTGCTAAGTGTCACAAGGTTTTCACTCGGGTTGAGGGCTTGAAACACCTTAGGTCTGGTTGTGATGGTGGTGTTGCAGGCCGCGCACACTGTGAGGAGGATGTCACCGCATCGGTAGGTCAGGTCCCTGCCGAGCGGGTGGAGCTGCCTAGGTGCCGGGCTCCACAGACAGTCCTCCGTGCATTGCCTGTTGCTGACCGACCTGTGGACGCAGTTGTTGCACACAGCGCTGCGTTCTGTGCGCATGTTAATGTGGACTGGCGCAGAGTGGCTGCGCGTACTGAGTATCGGCAAGTCCTGAAAGAGCATTGCGTCCTGTGCGGGCAGTGGAGCTCTAGGGTCAAGCAGCATTTGCGACAAATGCATCCTGAATGCTGGCGCTTCCGTGCTGAAGCCACTTCCATGTGTCGCAGCGCTGGCCTTGCAGCTACCGCGCCGTGTAGCTACTGTGATTTTCCGCTGCGACAACCGGGTCGACACCTTACCAGCTGTCCGGTTGTTTTCCAGGTTGCCCTGATGCGCTTGCTACTGCAGCCAGGTGGTCCGCTTCATTCCCCTGAAGATGGCGGCGGCGATGGATGTGGACGCGCAGCTGGCTCAACAGGCGCGCCAGGAGCTGGAGGATGTGTTCGCGGCGTCGAAGAAGACGGAGGAGCCAGCCACGGCGCCGGGCGCAGTGGGACGCGAGTCTCAGGAGGAGGAGGGACGGCCGCCAAAGTGGAGGAAGGACGAAAACAGAGGCAAGGGACCCTCGACTTCTTCCTGGGAAGGATGGGGCAGCGGCAGCCGCGGAAAGCGAGCATGGAAGGAGGACACTCAGAGCAAGCAGACCCAGGAGCTGCTCAATTGTCTGGTGAAAATGTCGGTGAGGCACGACCAGGAGCTGATGCGCATCAGGCCGGACGTGGGCTGGGATGCGTCGCCATGCTGCAGGAGGTGCTCAAGACGTGGCAGCAGCAGTTTCAGCAGGGGCAGGTGAAGACTGCCCTGAAGACCATCCTCGCCATGGCAATGATGAAGGACCTGCGGGAGAGGGCGGAGGCGGTGCTCCGGGACGAGGAGCAGATGAAGAGATGCCACAATGTTGGCCGGGCGGTGGAGACGGAGACGGCGCTCGACCCTGCGTGGATCTATCAGACGTGGGACTCCAAGGAGAAAAAGCAGGTGCGCTCCGAGGCCGCTCCGATCAAGCACTCGGAGGCGCTACGCCTGGTGGACCTGCTCCTGGCGAACCTTCCGCGAGAGGGAGTGCTGACGAGGTTCTCATGCCCCAAGCTTCAGCTGGAGAAGTTCGATGTGGAGGTCATCCCAGTGACGCTGCAGCTGAGCCTGCGGGGAGAGGCGAGCGATGCCTGCCACAAGGCGCTGAAGACGCTCAGCGGCTGTGCCTNGCTGGAGAAGTTCGATGTGGAGGTCATCCCAGTGACGCTGCAGCTGAGCCTGCGGGGAGAGGCGAGCGATGCCTGCCACAAGGCGCTGAAGACGCTCAGCGGCTGTGCCTTCATGAAGCTGCAGGGGGTGCGGTGGAGGCCGGAGCGGATCCAGAAGCCGCAATTGGCGAATGGCCTCGAGGAGGCCTACCTGAACATGCCGTACTGCGACTGGAGCCGGCGGGAGTATCAAACTCCATGGCCACGCAAGTCGACCTAGGTCGGTCGACTGCGGCGGTGGCGCGTGAGGGAGCGCCACTGCAGGCTGAGCCTGCCATACAGGCTCCGGTCATGTACACCACCAAGCTCTTGGATCACAGCAATGTGTGTTACATAAATGCGACGGTGCAGGCGCTTATATGGCTTATGGAATTCGGTGGAGCCTGCCTGGGCCAGCTGCAGGCAGCGGTGCGCATACTTAGGTCTAATAGGGGGGTTCATTTGCCGGACTGCATGGCACTGCGGGGGCTTTTCCGTACTTGGGCTACTTTGCATCAACAACACGACGCAGGTGAATTCTTGCATCGCTGCCTGGAGTATGCTCGGACGGAGGCCTGGCTAGGAGGCTGGCAGGCACGTCTCAGTCACCCTGAGTCCGTTGTCGACTCAGGTGACTTGCATCAGGCGATCCTGCTGCGTATGCGAGGCGACTCCCTGCAAGCATTGATTGATGCGTGGTGCGGTCAGTACGCGGTGCATGCACTCTTGCTGCACAGTGGCATGATTTTCTTCCAAGTAGGCCGATACACTGCGAACGCCGCTAAAAACCGTGCTGTGCTGCGAATTCGTCCGGGTGGTAGTTATAGTGTATCACCTGGGAGATAGGGTTACTAGTGGACACTACCTTGCCTTGTTGGGAAGGCCTAAGGGTTCGGGTTGGGAGTATGTGGTCTGTGACGACAATAGGTCCCCCAGGCGGGCTAAGAAGGCTGATCTTGACCTGGTTGATTACCTTCTGGGTCTCGTGCGGTGCACATAACGGCACAGGGGCCTCGCGGGGTGGGCCCACAACAACAACCACCCTGCCCGATCAGAGCCACGGCCTGATGCCGAAGTGTATTCAGGAGGTACCATCAAAAGGTGGCTCTCGCTCGTTTGTATGTCACGTTTTTCAGTTTGCGTAGCGCTGGCATCTCTGATCATTTCCCGGAGGTTGAGTGTGTATGGCGCCATTCCCTTTGCGCCACAGATTGGGCTTCAAGCATCGTTGTGCGGGGGACTGGGTCGTCCTCAGCACGCTGCGCGTAGGGAGCGCGGCTGAGTCCGGTCACGGGCTCAGGCAGCAGTTGGCATTGCAGGAAGGGCCTATGTGGTGACGGCCAGACCAGCTTGCTCGAGTGTGCTGCGGGTAGGTGCATTCGAAAGGTGCCTAGGTCGGCATCTTGCATAGGGAACTGCCATGACGCGTGTGCTATCCTTGCCACGGCACATGAGTGTAGTGGCTGAAGAAGAATATCGACTCCTGCTGCACCTGCGCAGTGTGGTCGACATCACGCTGTGGAGCGCAGGCCGGCGCTGACACTCCTGACTCGGAACGAAATCCTACAGGAGGCGCAGGAGCTCTTAGAGGGCGAGGACCGCGAACGATTTATCGACTTTTCAGACAGGCTCTCGCGGACCCTTGATGGAGAAAGCATCATTCCTTTTCCTGCCCCTTTCATTTTGGCGGACCCGCTGACGGAGGCAGAAGCGCTGGCAGAACAGTACCTGAGCGAGGNTTCAGACAGGCTCTCGCGGACCCTTGATGGAGAAAGCATCATTCCTTTTCCTGCCCCTTTCATTTTGGCGGACCCGCTGACGGAGGCAGAAGCGCTGGCAGAACAGTACCTGAGCGAGGGCTCGGGATCCCTCTGGTCGGCACTGCGCATGGTGGCACGCTGTCTGGACTATGAGACTGACACCCGACAGCATGCTGGTGGCCTTTCCTTCCGACTTGGACTTTACAACAAGGGAGGACTAATGGGCCTCACCAAGCAATCACGCCGGCACTACTCGGTGGCCAGGCTTTTCAATGCGGCTATAGCACATGTGCTGAGCACGCATACATGGACCACGCTGAGCGTNTCGGTGGCCAGGCTTTTCAATGCGGCTATAGCACATGTGCTGAGCACGCATACATGGACCACGCTGAGCGTGAACTTGGACAACATGACTGTGCCGCACTATGACCGGGGCAATGCGCCTGGCGGTAGTCTTCTGCTGGGGCTAACACACCATAGCGCTGGCGGACTCTGGATCTGCGACGGTTCTGGCTCGCAACTCTTGGAGGCCGAAGGAGTGCTCAGTCGGGGCACCCCCTACAGCACCCACGCCTCCGTTGTACTCTTTGAGGGGCGGGACTGCCTGCACAGCACGCTTCCATGGAGTGGGAATCGTTGTGTGATCATTGCCTATACCATCGGGCAGTATAAGTCCATGGAAAAGGAGCACCAGATTTATCTAGAGACTGCGGGCTTTCGGCTACCGGATCTTCTTGCACCGGATGGGCGCCTTGAGGCGCCAGCAGGCCAGCCCTCTGCTACCTACGCAGTGCAGCAACGGCTGCGTTTTGGGCCGGCTGAGTGAGCGGTAGGTCTGCTCTTATGGGTCGCTAATGCGGTGAATCCTTGACACAACTACGGCGGCAGTGCCCGAGCATGGAACTTCGGGAGCGGCAGGCTCAGGGCGGCGCGAGCGGGAGCGGGAGCGGCAGTGTGCGATGCCACACTGCGAGCGCTACTACGTGCGCTGCAGACATAAGCACTGCTGCTCTATGTGCTCAGTTGGTCAGCATACGGCCAGATGTGATGATGAGTGGCGCCGCTATCAGGAGCGCCATATTCGGGCCCAAGCTCGGGCTATGATCACGCAGTGTGTGGTACGGGCATGCACTCGTATTGCGGGCGTGGGCCATGTCCACTGCTGCACTCTATGCTGTCGAAGCAGAGGGCAAGAGCACACTGAGCAATGCCAAGGCAGGCAGCAGTATGTGCACGTGGTGGGAGGCATGGCAATGGCTGGAGGAGTGGCGGGCGATCCAGGGCCTGTCGAGACGGACCAGCCTGGGCCTGCAATGGGAAACCAGGCGCGATCTTCAGCAGAGGGTTTAGCAGAGATGGGGATGGAAGCGGCTACTGGGACAAACANAGCCTGGGCCTGCAATGGGAAACCAGGCGCGATCTTCAGCAGAGGGTTTAGCAGAGATGGGGATGGAAGCGGCTACTGGGACAAACAGTGCGGCTGCTGCTTCCTCAACTGCACGGCCTTCTGCATGCGACGATGCGGTGCCCGGCGCAATCATCACGGAGCTGATTGAGGTTTTTGATTCCGAGGAAGAAGCCGATATGCTCAACCGGATGGATTAGTTTGCTTGGAGATGCCTGTATAGTTACTAGTATGTGGGATCACCAATCGCGTGACGCTGTCACAGAACCGCCGAATATGCTGAAGCAGCATATTTGTCCCTGCCCTCGTCAAGCACTTGGATTGTGCGACGGTCGCATGCATACTACTACCACTACTACTACTACTACTACTACTACTACTACTACTACTACTACTCTTTGCTTTGCATGCACAACCCCTCCAGTGTGAAGCCGGCAATGCATTCCATGTATTGGCTCCTCAATGGGAGCGCACAGTGGTATAACTACTACGACGACGGCGACTACTATTAACCACCCCACCGAGCAATCACGCTTGTCAACCCAGGGTTCTGGAAGCTCGAGCTGGCAAAGTCGACAAAGGAATACTTGAGGCGACAAGCAGTGGTAGGACATTATTAAGGTATTGTAAATACCGAGTAAAATGCGCGTGTGCGCAAACGTGCCGTCATTACCCCCAACCCCTTTACCCCACCACCCCCCCGAACCCTTCCAAAATCCGAAGCTCCAGCTTGCAAAGTCGACACGTGGACTGTGACTTTGAGACAAGCAAGAAGTGGTAGGACATTACGAAAGTCCCGCAAATACCGAGTGAAATGGATGTGCTCTTAAGATGGTTGAGAGAAACAGTTTGCCTCCTTGAACTGCACCTGGGAGACGTGTTGGTTCGGGAGGTAGGCCTGCTTACGCTTGAATGTCGAGTTTCAACCTGCTTACCTCTTCCTATGGCACAGGCTTCAGGAGCTCAAGATCAAGATGGCTGTGGAGGCCTATGAGAAGCGAAGACCTGCAGACTCGGTCCGGGTCCACGCTGGTGTTCACATGGGCCTGACCACTAGCAACGCTGCCGAGGTCATGCACCACTACTGGGTGAAAGAAGCAGGCGATCCTGAGGCAATCGGCGAGTACTTTCCCACAGGTGATGAGCGAAACGGTGTTCCGCTGTACCAGAATCAGCCAGATCCTTAGATTCTCTTGCGATGTTTACACATCGCTGCTCGGTGCTTGTCGGTGTTAGTAGATGCAGTCTGTGTGTGTGTAGCGCTACCTGCTTCAAAATTCAAGAGGAATGGCTTGGTCTTGAGCCGAGAAGCCCATGGGTCGCCAGAGGCACCTTGCCGTGCTTTTGTCCTCGCGCCAAAATCGGATGCCTTGTCAGGTGTATAGCTGGGTCATCGGCAGCGTATCCGAGCGACGGCCACTCTATGGTGTGAAATGCGATGATCTCTCGGCCCCGACTTTGGGTTGGCAGGCCATGGCGAGTCTGCCTCGCCCAGTCCTTTGCACCTCCAGCCAGATGTTTTGCTGCCAGGCTTTTACGGCCCCTGAGCCTGTACCTGTCATACGCTACTACTCCAAGGCACCAGCAGCATGCATCCGCTTCGTGCGGAGTTGTGTCGCAAGCAGAAGCTGGAGATGCCAATGTAGAACTACAGCGATCTACAATCCAAAAGCAAAGAGCTCACTTCTGTTCAGTTGCTACCCAAATCTTCCGAAGGTAAATACTTCTCACTTAACCGACTTCGAAAAAAAAAGTACCAGAAACAGAGAAGGCCGGCTTGATACAGCTTCCGGCCACGGTTTGGGAAGTCATGTGCGGGACAGCACTTTGAGCATTTGTTGATTCGCAAGAGTTCGTTGAGGAGTGACGCTGATGTTCGGCCGGAGGGGTTTATGTGCGACATTCGGCAGCAGCCTCTTGCTCACTCACCCCAGCGCGAGCTTCAGTGTCGCCTGCTTGGTCAGTGCGGTGTTGTGTTGCTGGCCATGTCGCTCGCTCGTTTGTACCATTACAGTCCCTCAAAGCTGGAAGCCCCGACTCAGCAAGCAATCGCGAGATTCCTGACCATCATTCCGCTCAACCCCGCAGAAGCACAACCAGCTGAACCCTTGCAGTTTGATCCCTTCTCTCCCAGGCTTCCGTGCAGACGTGTCCTCGTGCACATACCGAATCTCCGGCAAACACCCGTGCATTCGTCCCACCAACAGCTTTTCGGAACGAACGACCTGAAAAAGTGGCTACCAGTGGCCGCCAGTGGCCTGTCACCCCAGCAAAGAAAGCAGGAGACACAGCAGACAACTTCTACCTCTCTAGCCGAGAGGATGCAGTGTTTTCTAGCACTTGTTCAAGCTTTTGCTTGCGCCTACAAGACTCCGAGAACGTGAACAAACGGCTCTGCACACTTCATGCTGAGACTGACTCCATGTTTCATGTCACTAGCAGAAGAGGGTTTTCAAAAACCCTCTTATGTTTTCAAAAACCCTCTTCTGCATAGGCCCGCAGCCGAAGCTTTAGGCCTTTAAGCCGTCAGCTCCACGGCGCCAAACAGCTTAGAGCACAGTACGCGCAGATGCAAACTAAGCATTTCCCTCATCTGGCCCAGAAGCTGACAGTAACTAACGACTGCCCCATAGCAGCTCAACTGTCCCCTCTTCCGATCCTGATGCACCGCGATTTAAGAATAGATTGCTGCAAAGCTCGATACCGGCTTGACACAAATCAATGCAAAACATGACCCTGCAGATAATTGCGGATGCAAAGATTCTCTTTATCCTCATAGACTCATAGCAGGTTCCTGTTCCGCAACAGCTCGCCGATTAATAGTATCAATTTGAGCTTTCCGGAGGTGTCGGAAATTGAACAGGGAATTTGCCCTGCCAGCCTTGAATGAAATAGATTTGCGCCCTTTGTTTGATTAGTCGGAGTGTGGTGTTGATTGATGCCCGACTTCTCAATGCACATCCATCGGTCAGACCACCTGATGGGCCGAATGTCGCGGCCTCATGCTTGAGGACAGAGGCGACTGATATGGACTGATGCCACGCAAGACACGCGGTTCGATTGTAGATCGAGCTTTCCAGACCATTCCAGACCTCACCACGATGCTTTGCGTTGTTTTCGAACTTGGGCAGCCCGAGAGGTGGCAGCCGCTCGGACTTTCAAGGACGCCCACATTCCCCGACCTGCAATTGTTGAGATTTGCAGCGCAGGACCGGGGCAATCGAGCTTTCAGCCAGCGCAAGTGGCAGGATGCGGAATTATGGTACTCTCAGGCACTTCGGAATTGCCTCGGAAGCAGATTCATCAGCACCACTCTCTTCCTGCGGGCTCAGAGTTCCAAAGTGTCGTGCGAAGAGCATGCTTGCACTCGCAGGCACTGAAGTGTGGCACGCCCCTTATCCAGCAAGCACCGGAGTTTGAGTCGTATTGAAATTGTTGGTCTGCGTTGGTCTGCTCTGAGAAGTTGTACAGGAATAGACCAAGAGGAACATGCAGAGCAGGGTTCCAAGCTGTTGCTGCTGGGTGCAAGAATATTGCTGGAATGCTTCTGCAAGCAAGGCCTTATGCGCTTCTCTTGTCAAACCGTTCGGAAACGCGGATGCGATTGCAGGTGTGGAGGGCTTCTGGCAGCCAAAAAGAACCATACAGCAACTTGCCAGGACTTTCGTGGTGCGGCTGATGATGCTGATGAGGCCGCCTTTGTTCCAGATCGATGCCGAAAGTGCCGCAGCCGTTCTTGACGCAATTGCCAGGCTCTTAAGTACATCCGCTCCTTCGCAACGACAACAGGCTATTGCCTTATATTGCCTTTGTCGAGTGCATCAGAATAAGTTGATGGCACGGGTTGGGACAGATGTGATGGATGCGAGGAGACAGCGAAAGCTTGCGACAACTTCACCAGAAAACGGTACTGCACATACCTTAAATGTGGTGTTGGGAGGCATATCAACGCCAACCTTTTGTGAGATTCCTGTAGTGCCGGCTCTGACCAATGGTGTTCTTAGGCGACTGGGCCGCGCCCTGCATGCGATGAACCGGATGTCAGAGGCGCAGCTTGTTCCAGCGACTAGCTCAATGGCCCGTTCATGGGGCGATGACAACGAGTCCTTATTGTATTTACCTTACAGGGTTAGTCTTGTATATTCTTGTATCAAGAATGGTAGCACCAAAATAAGACTTCCCATGTCTGCAGTGGCTGGGGCAAGGCGCTGGCTTGCAGACACTTACGCGATGAATGCCTAATGTGATCAGTAAATTGTCTGTGTTGATAGAATTCAACGCTGGATACGCAGCTTCTAATGTGGTCTCCACCCAGAGCGTCAAGATTCGTGCAGGCAATGCGACTGTTGCACCACGAGCGCCGCAACTACCCACAGAGCCAGGTCTCTCGCCAATGCTTTGGGCAGTTCCGAATCTAAGCAATGGTATTTGCTGGGGTTGCCCATTCTTGCCTTACTTCACCGTACCTCATACCCGGAAAGCAGCCATGCAGCTGGTGAGCTGCAAATCAACTATAGAGAGCTCCGGACTAGGACTAGGAAGCAGCAGAGAGGCTGCTGCATGACCCAGATGGACCCAGGAGATGCAGCGCATGGCTGAAGCAACTCGCCTCGCGTTGCGGTCTGTTGGTCGCTGCACCGGCAAGTTTATGAGGTAATCCTCTTGAGCGGCGCTGCCGTAAATGTTGCCGTTGCTTTCCGAAGCCCCATTGTCAGGTGGAACTCCATCTCAATCTCGAGGAGAAAGGCCCTTTGGTGCGTTGATGTTCTGTGTTGCACAAGGAGCATGCTCCGCAATTTTCAGCTTTCTCAGAAATGGTGCAGCATTGCTGGTGTACTACCAGTGTACTAGAGTCAATACAGTAGAGCGAGTCCGAGGCACGAGGCTGGCATGGACAGCACTCATGGCAGAAAGCTCATGGAGTATGTTGCAAACGTATCGGAGGAGTGCAATGTTTCACTGCGGCGGCGTGACACGGTCCAGGGTTTTTCTCCAAATGCAGGACCTTCAAAAAGAGTTCTCAGCATTGAAGGCGAGGCAGCACCCGTGTTCCAGGTGAGATTTCGTATTTTGCTGAGAGTTTGGGCAGGCGGCGGAAGCAGAAAGCAGCTTTGCATTACCTTCGTCGCTCATGACCGTCCTTAGCAAGCTTCGAGCCCAGCAGAGCGATTTCTGCTTCGCACGTGCTTGTTGAGCCCTTTTTGGTGTGGGCGTGGCTTTTGGGCTCAAAGCATGCGCAAAACAGCGGAACGCGGACTTGGCGAACGAAGCTCAAACCCAGCCAAGCCAACAAGCCACGCGGTTGCGTCATCCTCCTTGCGCATCGAAGTAGAACGGCGCAGAACTCCAGACCTTGTCCTAGCGCGGGGGCTTCTTTGACCCACTTGCTGTTGTCGAACCTACCAACACCATTCAAGACCAAAAGTGCCAAGTTGTGCGGATGGGTCATAGGCGCAAGTGGTCGCAGTCAACTGTGCTTGAAGAAACCCGAGCTCGATTTGACGGTTTCAGTCACGCTGGCTGTGCCCTGGAAGCGTGCCATTGCAATTGTCCATTGCGGACTCTCGGTGTCTTGTTTCTTAAAGGCTTCATGGGCTCTGCGCCACAGCATAACGGAGACTCCCTAGGAGTCGTTGTCCTGCCTCCAGCTAACAACTCAGAGGCAGAAAGCGAAGCCAGTCCCGCTGAGAGAAGGAGAAGCAGATGGATTGGTCTCGCTGTTTCAAAGCAGCTAGCATGATCTAGCTTGTCAAGCGAACTCTCCGGTGGCACGAAGACCTGCATAGAACTGCAGGTGTGTGCGCGCGGACGGGAAAGGGTGGTGTGCCCTGGCCCGGCATAGATTACATTACTTACAGTAGTTCATGCTGAGATCCTTTTCCGTTGCTTCAGTTGGGATTGTGTAAAAATCCTGCGCCATCGTTCAGTCTTGCCAGAGTCTTGGCACGCCCCTGGTCGGTTTCTGCCGCATCGTTTCCTGTGGGAGGGGGAGAAGAAGAAGGAGCGAGTACGAGAAATGATGCCAGTTTTGCCCCCTGCCCCAACTTCGAAAGAGCACCTGGCATTCCAAACCCTCTACACGCCGCATCACATACTCTGCCATTATTCTTACTGTTGAAAAGGTACATAAAAATCGTATTTTTCGGGGAAACGACACGCAGACAATAAAGCAATAACGTAGTTTGGAGCTGAGCCTCTTCAAAGAGCTTATTATCCATCCTTCGTAAAGCAGTACTCGGGGATGCACTGAACCTACAGGGCCCACAAATGAAGCAATACTTTCCCAACGCAGGCCAAACGAAGAGGAAACTTGGCGATCCTGGTGCGTGTGCTGGCCAGCACATATGCTGGCATTTGCCGGAGAATTTCTTTTACATAACATGCGGCGCCCCCTGCATACTCCGACTCCTGTTTTCCACTTCTTGCACAATGGCTCGTGGGGAGGGTTACTCCCCTGATCTGGAGCAGCCTGTAGAATGTAGAATGTACTGACGTGAGAGCAAGTGGTTTCGTCATGCTTCGCCCCCGCGAGCGAATTGAGGCTTGAGTACATCCTCATCAATGCGCAGCAAGTGGAAAGCGAAGTGTTGGAGTCCCTGCAGGCCCACGGGGCATTGAGAGCGCCTCTTGTGGCAGGCAAGTGCTTCGGCTAATGTGCGTCTTTTGCACTAGTCTGCTAGTTCTTGTCATGTCCTGGTCTTGGAATGCAGAAACCGTATGACAAGAGGCAATAGATGGAAATACGACAGAGGTATGGTATGGGCGCAAATCAAAGACAACTACCCGCTACGCACGTGTAGGCCAAACATGAGGAACTCGTATTCTTGTATAGTACATAACGTCGTATATAGCTCATCACCATTCGATTCTCTTCAAAAAACACTCAACTATATTAGATAGATGTTCACTGTCATGGCCCATGTACTGACGTTTGCAATTGCAACAGACGTAGGCAAAGCTGCCACTGACGCAGCAACAATTGCAACAGCCCCAGAAATCCGTTACAACAGCCCCAGAAATCCGTTGCAACAGCCTCAGCAACCCACTGCAACAGCCCAAGAAATCCGGTTGCAATTGCCTAGACTTCCAGCGTCCAGCGCAACAGCCCCAGAAATCCGCTGCAACTGCAAAGACTTCCGGAGCAATAGCCTAAAAAGCCGTAGCAACTGCCTCATATTTCCACATCAACTGCCCAAGACATCCCTTACAAGGTAAGGTCGTTTCACCACAGTCTCAATAGTTCGACAATTCCTATTGAACAAAGTTGGCTTGTAATTTCGCAGTGCTTCCAATATGCTGGTCACGATCAGCAACAGGCTTTCCGCCGCAGATTCGCTCACCTATCGAGATTCATTTGATGCATGTTTTGTTTCAGTCGGATGTCACAAGTCAGCAGCGTCGTTGTGCTTGTGCATTGAATTTTAGACGTGGCAAGCCTGCAGCTTCGTGTTGCAATGAAGCACCACCGTGCACGGAAGCAGGGGCTGCGCGGGCTTTCAGCAGTGCTTTTGTTGCTGCTCCTTGCGTGCTGGACTCCAGCAGGATTTGTGAGGCATTTCATTCCACATCGTCGTGATGCTGTCCAGCTGGCTGCAGGCGACACTAGATTCGTCACTGGATGGTGGTGTGAACCTGGTGGTATCAGCGAGAACAAACAAGCGCGTGTGACAGTTCAATGCGTATATAGCCACACCCGGCACACTTGTCATAGTTTCACAATTTCTGACCGCAAAATGCACGAGACATACCTTCAGCACAATAGTATTATTGCCCTAGTTTTCGTTCAATCCTTTCAGTCGTAAACTTGTTTGCCGACCACGAACTGGTTCTCTCTTTCTCACTGATCCCCTTCTAATAGTCTAATGATAGATCTTGACCTCATCGCCAACCCTAACAGGGGATGTTTGCGGGCTCTCGTCCTATTCATCTCAAGCTTCATCTTGACATCACAATGGTTCCCCCTTCTTGTGGGCATCGTTTGGAGTCATGTCATGTGCAGAAGAACCATTTCATTTTATTGTTCTATGCTAGCATGATCTCGGGGATGTAATCAACCCAGTGTATGAAATGCTCGGCGAAATGGGGATGCCTTCTTGTTTGTAATTTTGAAATCCTTCGTCATTGAAAAAGTCAAAAAGATCCAGAGTATTGAGACTCCCTTGATTAGAATAAATAAGCTTGGACTTCGCTCCCATTTTGATAGTTTGGTACCTCCATGATCCCAGCCGTGACGTCCGCAGGTTGCTTGGATGCAATGGGCACCACCACGGCTTTGCGGAAAAATAGATCAATAAGCAATGAGCCTATTCGGACTTTTTGAGCTTCTATCATTTTTTGGAAATAACAAATCAAGTTGGTATTCAAAATCGGCATTCGGTGAAATGAATGAACTGTATCCAGAGAGTTGCTGTTTCCTTTCCACGTTCTCTGGAAACCGCTCTTCAACATCTCTTGCATTGTTATTGTTGCATCTTTCATTTCGGCATCTTTATAAGTGGTGTTAATGCTACGGTTCTTGAGCAGTCCCTCGGCAATAGCAAAAGAATGACAATATGAGACGTGAGCCTTATCTCGTGTTTCCTTCAGGCACTGCTCCAGATCAACGGAGTTCTGCGGTGTGTGGTCAACATTATCCAGGCCTCTGCAGTACGCCGACAGTTCGGGCCAAAAGCTTTTGGTTTTGGTTGTGTGGCTTTGAGAGCCAGCTGTTCACCATGGGGCGTGATGCTTGCCTGCGGCAAGTTGTCCAAGCGTAAGCTTGAAGTGTAGCACCGTGAAGCCATCAAGTTTGTCTTGAAATCCCAGCACAGGCGCAGTGGCGAACAAATTTGGAAGGCAAATTCGTGGACCTCTTCAAGCTGCCAGGCTTGACGTGATCGTCTGCACATTGCAGGCACTTGAGTTTGATCGTCGGTTTTCTGCAGCTTACAAACAGAACAGAGTCCAATACTTCTCACAGCATATACCCGGCAGAATAGTTTTCCTTAAGAAGTGGCGCAACTTACGACTCCAGCACAGGTGCCGCCACGGTTGCGTCTGCCGGACGCTCAGATTCGCAGAATGGCCGGTGCTGGGAAGGTTTGCTCCACCACAGGTGGCCGCTCTCCTTTGCGACGGAAACGAACCCAACCTGCGGCCGGGTGCTTGGAACCTTTGGCTTCCACGTTGAAACACCGAAGCTGCCCTCCCCGAACCCAAGATTTGCCCAGACAAAGTGCAACTTCGCATATCTCGAGTGCCAGAGCGTAAGATAAACCCCTCACCAACTTGGCATGGACGTGCAACCTGACACTGGGCTGGCTTATGACATGAGTAAAGGCCGGAAAGGTTGCAGGTTGACTTGGATCCTTTGCTACCGCTATCTATAGAACTGAGCAGAACCTGCAGTCGTGCTCCGGTGGCCGGCGGCTTGCTCCCAAACACGACGAAACTACTTACTGCTCATGGCGCATGAGCGGGAAGCATGTCATGCCGTCAGCCCTATGTTCCTGAGTTGGCTTTAGCCCCCAGTGTCCACACTGCAGCTTTGCCTTTGCAGTTTGATTGCCAATGTCCTGGGCACCTTGTGCTCTCTGAAGGTCCATTCTCAACGTCGAAACTAAATTGATCTAGAAAGCAATAGCTGCAAAGCAACAGCATGAACGTAGATGTTTGAGATTTTCTACGACTGCACTTGGTCACTTGATTGCGCCACCACGACATGATAGCCCGATGGCCGGTGCTGCCATTCCAACCTTGAGCCGTCGCATTGAAGACTTTGCCCGGAAAAGCTGCAGAGCATTTCCATTGGAGGAGCTATACCGCTTGGGCCGTGGTACTGGGCAGGATCGTTTGCGCCTTGCCCGGCTTATCCATCAAGAGGTGGCGATTCGAAATGCACAGTTGTGCAAGGAGCTCCTTCTTCTTCCTTTTGGCCTGGCACAGACACAAGGAATTGGCCGCGTCGTAAATTGCTTCAGCAGCTATGTAGATTGGCTGGCCGCCTTTCCGGTACCACGCCAAGCGAGCCACGATGAAGACTTCACGAAGCTGCTCGAACAAATACTCCAAGACAGTGCAGACGTGACCCGATCCATTGGAACGGCTGTGCTGGAAGTAAAGTCGATGCTTGGAAACTCTTATGAAGAAGTTCGGCCTGAGGTGGATCTGATTTTGGACCGATTCTTTATCAAGCGCATTGGACTTCGCTTTTTAATACAACACCACATTGAAGCTGCAAAGGTGGTTCCAGATTCCTCTGGCATTATACGAAGTGATGTTGGGGTTGGAGAGATTCTCCGATGTGCTGCAGCTGAGGCACGCAAAGCTGTTGAAACAGAGCTAGGCATCGCCCCAGATGTAGAGGTTGTTGGGGATGGCGCTGAGATCCCGATCACCCACGCGACTCATGCAAGTACCTATGCAACAGGTAGAAGTCTTGCAAGCAGCCCCAACTTGTTGCATAATCGCCACGTTACTCATGTGCCGAGTCATGTACATTTCATTTGTTTCGAGTTGTTGCACAACGCATGTCGCGCTGTAGCCTGCCAGTGGCGAAGACGACAACTTCAGCAACAGCAGGAACTTTTATTGTCCATAGCATCGAGTGCACTGCACGCCGGGCAGGAGGACAATCCGCCAGGGTTTGTGCCGCTTGGCCGAGCTGCCGTGGCGACTCTCCCGGTAGCGCACGGTATGTGGAGAGCAAAAGGTGCAAAGTACGGATCGTACGGAGACGGGCCAGCACCAGTCCGAGCGATCTTCGCCCACGGAGCTGACGAAGTGTCTATCAAAGTTTCAGACGAGGGCGGTGGAATTCCAAGGTCTGAACTTCAAACGGCATGGAGCTATTACACCACTGGTACAGAAGAGCGCTTTGGAGAGTCGGAAGAGCCGCTGAAGCCACTCGGCGTCGGCCTGCCACTGGCCCGACTCCATGCACGATACTATGGAGGCGACGTCGTGTTGAAGTCGATGGAAGGCTTTGGGACTGATGTGTACGTTTTCTTAAACAGATTGGGGCAACGTTGCGAAAACCTGCCGCAGGGGGTTCGGGTCAGTCCAGCACAGAACGATTCCTCGGTCGGCAAGGAAGCCTCCATTCGACTTCTAGAGGCCTTGGGCGACATGAGTGAGGCAGACGTTGCCTTTCTGACCCGCCGCTTGCATGAGCGGCGGCTGCAGGACCGCCAAGATGCTGCGGATACCTAGGACCAGGACGATGCACCGAAAAGTGTTTGTTGGTCCAAAAGCCGACTCATCTGTTTCACTCCCCCTTGCTCTCCGGAGTGACATACTGAGGGGTATGATTGCGGCCCTCTGTCCCGAAAAAACACAACGGAAGAGAGAGCGACCGAAGAGAAAGACAGAGCGTTCATGCCCAACGGAAAGAAAGAAAGAAAGGAACAAGGCACAGCGCGATCAACGATCTGCGGAGCCCGCCTTGTGCATGAGACGTGCTTTTGAGATCTTTTGAGCGCAGAGGGAAGCATTCGTTCACTGTTACTCCTCAAGTGGCAGACGGAGAACACTGCAATTGTTGTCGCGCGTTCTCGCATGGGAGGCTTCTTGCAGCAGACACGCACTGCTTCTGGGCGCTCCTGGGAGGCTGCAACTGCAAGGCCTGAGGCCACATTTCATTCCATGGCTCACATCATCTTCCACCCAAGCCAAGCTCCAAGTTCGGTCGCAACTGGCGACTGCCCTGCCGAGCAGGTTGAAAAGGAAGTTTGCGAGCGCTTGATCTCTGTGGTGCATGGCTTGTGGGACTGGGTTTGCTTTCACGAGCACTTTCGCACTGGGACAATGCACGGGAGCTGCGATGAGCTTCGCCTGCAGGAACGATGCAGAAGTCAGAGTCTAGAGTTGGCCGCTTCCCAAGGCTTTGCATCAGAGATTCTCTAGGACGAGTCTCTGCTCGAGTCTTGAGGTCCAAACCCACAGCGTCGTTGTGGAGCGTGCAGCCTTCTACCTTTCCCAGGTCTGAGCTAAAATTACTGACGCATAGAGGAAGGTGGAAAGGGCTGCAGTTGCATCGGACATGTTTCTTCGGAATGTGCAGTCGGGCATAGATGGGAACAGTCAGTGGAGGCGTTGCAAGCTTCGCCACACGATGACTCTGTCTCGGGACCTGACTCGCCAATGGTGTCTCCAGCCTCCAGAGAGCAGGTGCGGGCTGTCGGGTTTACGACGGTGCTTGGAAACAAAGCCATACCATGCTACTGCTGCAGAAAGCAACGCCAGATGCAGTTGTATAGACTGTTGCCGACACTTTGAGGACCTTGCAGCACTCACATCGTAGCTTGCAGTGCCGTGTGCTGCGCATTGCAGAAGACAGTTGGTGAGGCAGCTTTGCTGCTGCTAGACGTCATCGCCTGTGGCGGACGTTTAAAAAAGCGCCGGAGCTTCAGCAAGTCAGCCATCACCCGTAGCTGTATCGGGTGCAGCGACCCCAGGAACCTTGCGGGGGATCATGCCACAGCTGGCGAGTCGCTCAGGGCAAGGGGGCTTCTTCACAAGCCCTCAGGCGAAATGCACGGCACTGTGGCGCCTGCGATTCGCCCAAATTTGCCCATCACAGCCTCATGTTGCCATGGTCATGCAGGCATGCGTGCGAACCCTTGGCGAGCTGGTGGCAAAGAACGCCATCGACGATCCACAGCTTGTTTCCGCAGAAGAGGCTCAGTGGCTGGGGGCACGAGCTTACAGCGAGCTGCAGCTGTTGTCAATACATGTAACAACCTTCAGGTGACGCAGATGCTGCGAACCATGCGACACATCCTTGATTCGGCTCCGCCCAGTCCTCGATGCATTTTTTTCATATACCTGTTTCTGGTAAAGCTTCCGAGCACTGAAGGCAAAAGACAGTTGTGGATGCCGGACAGGACAAGGTCCCGGCAAATCTACGCAGGATGTTGTCTTCATTCTGAATGCTCGTTCAGTTCTTATCTGCCTGCAGCACATGGTCTACATGGAGCTTGAGGGATTCCCGGCCATTCGCTACGTGGCTCTCCTTCTGGAGGCATCGCGGTCTTCACATGCAGTTTCGCTTCTTGTATCTGTGCTAACACAGGATTCCAGCACTGCATCGGGAGGTCATTGCAAAGACATTGGAGCACAAGCTCTTGAAGGACCGCCAGCGAAGATGTCGCTTGTCGCATAGCGAGATCGGGATGGATTTGGACTGTCAGGACAGAGAGTTGGAGCGAGAGACCTACGAAGCAGCCTTCAATGAAGGCGGTCGGAGAATCGGAGAGCGTAGCACTGTCCATGACTGGGCAAGTCTTGAAGGTGACGGCCTGCTTGTCGTTCTTCCTCTACTGCAGGCGCTTCCTAGTGGGCCTCGGGGCATTCCTCCGACTGCAGAGGATGGCCTTGAGAGGGGGGAGCGACCCATGGCAGCTCTGAAACCGCTTGCTACTAGTCACTAGTCATATTCCACCCATTCTTGGGTTTTGGTGCTCTGACACTTGTGAGGTGAAAGAAGGTGATGCTTACGTACTGTGTAGGCCAAGGCGACCTTGAGGGATGCCAGCACCAGTTGGGATTGGATAGACCTCGAACACTTGACGGGCTAAACTGAAACAGTTAGCTTTGTCGGACATTGCAATTCTGGCTGAGGCGCTGCCTCAGGTCGCCGAGCATGCCTTGTCGTGCTTGTCAACGATTTCACAGGTGCTTGAAGTACTGCCTCATGCGACCGTGATGCGACATTTCGACGTGGTACTGGCAGACATACCTTGAGAATGTCGAGAAGATGGTCCGCCTGTTCGGGACCCAGAAGAAGCTGAAATGAACCTTATCGTTGCCAAGATGATCTGCTCCAACTCAGCCGAGGGGGGCGCTGGAGGCAGTCATGCTCCACTGCTCCTCTTTGCACGACACATTGGATGTGCATGACATTGCATGACCATAGACGCAACAGGCTTTGATGTCAGTGCCTTCGCCAAAATCACAGCCAGTTCCTTCTCATGTCGTGGTGCACTCAATCTCCCACAGGCAGAAGCGAGAAACAGGGATGCTCTAAAACTCGGCGCTTGTTCAGGAAGCGAGCCTCGCCGTGCCAGCAGCACGAAGATCTGCTAGCAAATTGCTTATGCAGTGTACCGCTGCACAGGCGTGGCATGGTTGTTGCACGGAAACCCCTACCTAAGGTCGGAGTCATAAAGGCCCTGAACCTAGTCGAAGATGCTTGGATATGCTTGGGGCATCTAGTCGGAGCATGTAGTCGCTCTCGAAGCATCGCGACCAATGCCCGTCCCACTGTCATGTCGACAACCCACGACAAGCAGATCACTACTTCCTAGGAAATGATTGCAAGGGGGGTAGGGGGCTAAATGATTGCGACATGCCGCAATCATTTCCAGTCCGCAGAAAAGATTGCGACGGGCCACATGGGTCGCGTTCCATTGGGACGCGTTGGATGTAAAATGATTGCCATCCTGTTAAGGGGTTTCCCAAGGGAAATGATTGCAACGGGGGAGAGGTAAACTTCCTGAGTGAGACCTGATACAAGCAGTGCTCTTGGTGATTCGACTGGGATGACGGGTAACTATATCAGGAGGAGCTCATGTTCCGTTGAATCACCGATGACTTGACTACGGGCACGGGTGTAGAGACCACAGCTTGCATGAGCGTACTACACCTGGCAAAAATGCATGAGCCAAGTGCGGAGCACACCGTGGCAGCCCAACAAAGACCCTCAGACAAGAGCAGACACAGACTCTGTGGAATCACGCCTCGCCTTCCGGCTGCTCGGATCGGACCAGTGTAGCGAATGTTGATGCGTTTCCTCACATGATGCTGGAACGTTGTGCTGGCCATGTAACAACAGACCTGTGCTCCTCAGCATTGCGCCGGACTCAGGCTTCCAGTCGTTTCTGCACCCTGACAGGGCTTCATGGACATCCTCCAAACGAATGCCGAGCGGTTTGTAAAGGAGACTTGAGCCTCGAGGGTGGCGTCTACAAGCATTCAGTTGTTTGCTTGTCGGTGTTCGACGTGTGCCACAGGAGCTTGTGAAGTTGGGCATTCAATTGTGGATGGATGGAGCGGCAAGTACCGAGTCATTCCAGGATGCGGCCCGTTCCAGCAGATATGTCGAATGGCATCCGCAGAGGAAGCATGTCCACAAAGATGCAAATTGACTTGAGGACATCATCCATGTGTTTCATGCGATATCGCTGCAGAAGTCACAACCTCAAGACACAGCACTTGGTATTGACGTTATTGACATTGACGTGCTGAGCTGACACTTGAACTCCTTGCTTGACAAACTTGAGGCCTGACATCTTGAGCACGAACTTGCGTGAGGCCTACCGCTTCTGCACATGGTCAGACGCCGTCACCTTGCGACACAGTTGCGTTTGACTCCGGCAACCTCGATGTTGTCACGGTGTCGCAGAGAGCGACTGGTTCAAAAGACACAGTGCAGGTAGGACGCCCCATTCCCCAAATGCACAGATGTCGTATTTATGATCCACACCTGCATACTGACAACAACATCTGTCGAGCTTCAACACAGACCATGGTTCTGAGTATTTGACACGAGCCGATGCGAGTTGTTGAGGACTTTTGCCATCAAACCGAGCAGGCATGGTACCCTTCTGGTTCATAAAAAACAAAGTGTGTTGAAGAGGCATCGATATGTCAATGCATACTGTGTAGAATTCTCAGCATGCGCCTGGTTGGGTCGCATCCAGCGAGTGAGTCAGAATGGCGTGCAGACTCCGAATTTGGTCAAGGTTGCGGAGCTTCCGGTTTAAGCAAGAATCCGCAGACCAAGCTGAGCAGACTTGAAGTGCATAATTGATGCTGCATACTGATGACACAAGCAGCAATGTTAGAGTGCCGTCGGTTTGATGCGCAGACGGTGCAGTTCATTAGAAAGAGCAGCCTTGGGCTCGCTCCTGGCTTGGCTAGATTTAAGACGACCGTGCTCTGGACACAAAGCTACATGTTAGATTAAAAAAGCTATGGGAAAGCTAAATTTTAACCCTACGCCGCCCGCCTCGGCTTGCCGGAGACCAGCACGGTGACAAAATATGAAACAGCAGAGCGCATGCAGCAGAAGTGGGAGGGTGGGGGGCAAGGACGGGGCAGGGGGATGTCCACATGTTGCCATAGCCGTCGCTGCACTTGGACAAGTACCTGGGCTATAGACGCAAACCGAGCAGCACGAAGCGTATTTGCGGTTGTAATATCAGAAAAAGCCGCATGTATTGTGGTGCATGGGGTCGTCGGCAACAATGCGTAGACAACAGGAAGCTTGTCGTAAGCACACACACACAACTGTCCCTAGTTGCTTTTCGTGAGAATGTGTGAGAAACCCCGGTGCCAGCACTTGCCGCCAAATGCCTGGATCGCCGGCTGCAGCAGTACCGACGGCAAAACCCAAGCTCTGGTGAACGGAAAAGTAAGCTGCCAGCTTTGCGTGACATGACTGTAGGCTAGAACTGCATTTGCGAAGACATCGTCTTGGAGTTACTTGTGCCCACGGCACGAACGGCCTCTTCAAATNATCGCACCAAGTTTTGTCCATCGTGTTTCTCCACAACATCGATGGACAAAACTTGGTGCGATCTACGCGCCTGGCTTTGTTTTAGATAACGAAAAGTCCCATACCACGTTAAAGGCAAAAAGTGAGGGAGGGGGCAAAAGCTGGCAGGTCAGGCAAAATCAAGCAAACCCGGGCGGGGGAAACAGGAAAGATGGGCAGGCAAAGAAGCAGGAAGAAAAAGCAGGAGCTGAGTCTTGCAGCACACAGTGAACAGCTAAAAACAGAACACGCAGACAGAAAAACAAGAAAGAGAGGCAGGGGCAAGGCGGGTTTATTGCAAGTTGGCAAAGGGGCGGGAAGGACGAGGGGAGGGAAGCGGAGAGAGCAGGGCAGGGGAGGGGAAAGTAGGGGGGGTGGGGGGGGCCCACAAGGGGCCCAAAAAACAGCAAAAAGGGAGGGGGTGGAAAAGGACGCAAACGGGTGTCCCCAACGTTTGGACTGCAAGGCAGGAGGTTAGGTGGAGGGTACTTGAGGTAACCCCCAAGATGCCTGGGCCTGTGGCCTCGGCGGATAAAAGCTAGCCGAGGGTAGTTTTGGTGTTGGATCCACAGGAGTTCAATGGCGCTGAAAAGCAGCCAAAGAAGCTCCAGAATTGCGCTGACAAAGCAGCCATATCTGAATCTTTCGTTCTTTATGAATATGGAGGGCCCGGTCCTGGCACTCCCAAGAATAACAAATCAACATCAACATACCCTTCTTTTTTCCTATTCGAGGGGTAGCCCCCCGGCGGTAGCGCTCGCGAAATTTGTCTGGCGATTTTCGCGTCTCCTTTAGTGGGGTAGCCCTCCGGCGGTAGCGCTCGCGAATTTTTTTCGGGCGACGTTTGTCTCGTTTAGTGGGGTAGCCCTTAGGCGGTAAAGCTCGCGAGTTTTTTCTGGCGATTTCTCTCGTTCAGTGGGGTAGCTTTGCAGGGGTCATCGTGGAAAGCCATCAAAGCCAGAAAAAAGCTAAACGAGAGCTAATCCAAAACCTACCCCAAAAGCTACCAAAAAGCTAACTGGAGTCCTCGGTACAAGATCTGAGTACAAGATGGCTTGTGAAATACAGAGACGGAGAATACGGATGGCGCCGCGTCACGGTTGGGAAAACACGGTTTGTCTGGGAGGGTTTTGGGCAGGGTTGCTACTGGGTTGCTGGGTCACTCTTGCACAACCCTGTATTTAGGGCTTGTGGCTGCCTTGCTCAGATCATTGTGTTTGATCGTTTTTGTGTAGCTTTTTGGTAACTTTTGCTAGTTTCTTCCTAGCTTTTGTTTAGCTTTTTGTTAGTTTTTTTCTTACCTTTTTGTTAGTTTTTTGTTAGCTTTTTTGTAGCTTTTCCCTAGGGAAAAGCTACATGTCCAGCCCGCGCACTCCCGCGACCGTGGAGCCGATAAAAAGCTACAAACAAGCTAAAAGAAAGCTAATGTCTGAGGCGAGGAAAGCTATTGGAAAGCTGCAGGAAAGGAAAGCTACAGTACAGGACAACAAACTGGCAGTAGCCCGTGGTTCGAAGTGAAAAGCTGAACGGGGGGCGGGGCGGGAGGTTGGGTTCGTCGGGCGGGTCTGGAATCCCTGGGCGCCGGGGCGGATGAAAGAGCGGGAAGGGATGTGGAAGCGAGAGGGGGGAGGGAGAGAGAGGGAGAGAGAGAGATTTTGGCTCAAGTGCTGCACGCGGCCCCCTTCGGGGGTGGCCCGCCATTAGGGGGGAGGATCATACTACCCGTTTGAGGAACTGAAGGTGATCTTGCTGGAAACGCCGACACGGAAAGAATGCCGCCTGTGCAGGTATGCAGGGGGAACGTGTGCCCCAGGATTCAGAAAAGTCCACGTACGCACAGACCCAGCCTGTCGACTACGCGAGGTGACGGACCAAGAAAATGTGAACGCGCCGGTCCTGCACCGCAGGCAGGGGGAGCCCAGCCAGAACAATGGGGATGCGACAAATCCAGCATGCGAGCCACCCGGGGAAGATGGGCCTCCACAACCAAGCCTCAACCACAAGGTGCGCTTTGTCACCGGAAAAGGACTGGGCCTCCTCTTCCACCCAGGTCCACTAGACAAGTGGATTGGACGCGATGTGACCTATGAGGAGGCGACTGGCCGTTTATGGGAAACACCGGGGGAGTACCTCAGTGACGAGATGGCTGAGTCCTATCCTGCTTACCGGGGGAGATTGCGAAAAAGGCATGCTCTGGGGAAGGCCGCAGACAAACTGGTCAAAATCACGGACAAATATCTCCCCAGGATCACTGACGAGGCCAGAGTGTATATCATGAAGTTCCCACACAAGATCCCGGTGCTCCTCAAGCANAGACAAACTGGTCAAAATCACGGACAAATATCTCCCCAGGATCACTGACGAGGCCAGAGTGTATATCATGAAGTTCCCACACAAGATCCCGGTGCTCCTCAAGCAAGCCCGCAAAGTGCGGGAAAAAGCTAAAAGTCGAGCGGCGCAGTGGGGGAGGAAGTCTTTCAGTGCGCGAGACAAGACAGCTGAACCGGCGGTGAAAAGCGGACCCTCTACAAGCAGCAGAGCCACACCAAGCAACCTCGACGCGCAAACAAGCGGGGAACGACTGGATGGTGAAGGGGACGTCACCACGCCACACGACCTACCTGATCTACCTGATTTGGAAGCGGAGGTGGATTGGGGGGGGACGAGCAGCGAGGCAAGTGACAGCCGCGCCGACAGCCAAGCACCACTCGAGGGGGACGTCCCTGCCCTAAGCCTACAGAGCCCCAGCAGGGGGATGACGCGACCGAGGACGACAAGCCGTAGCCCGACAAGGAGCTCCTCACACTTGGGGGGAATGCGGCCGAGGACACCTAGTCGCAGCCCGCGCCGGANCCTACAGAGCCCCAGCAGGGGGATGACGCGACCGAGGACGACAAGCCGTAGCCCGACAAGGAGCTCCTCACACTTGGGGGGAATGCGGCCGAGGACACCTAGTCGCAGCCCGCGCCGGAGCCTGACACAGAACTCCTCACACTTGGGGGGAATGCGGCCGAGGACACCTAGTCGCAGCCCGCGCCGGAATGTCCGGCTTGTGCCCAACCAACACTGGCGCAACGTACAGGAAGCACAGGCCCACACGGCCCGAAGCCGAAGCACACGACCGAGTTGACGACAGAGCCCCAAAAGGGGGAAAGCTGCCGCGAAGTGAATGCCAAAATTCAGTGCCGTGCATTGCCGTTGGCGGGGAGTACGTTTGTGATGGTATGTGTTGCTCCTTGGTATGGTTTGTCTTTTTCCATGTCTCCCGCTAAACGGAAGCCTAGTGAACTCAGCCTAAAGCCAGGTCGACAAACCGGGGGATCCACTTGTTTGTTTGCTAGGGGACGTGGTTGCGTTGTGGCTTGGAACTGAAAAGGACTCCCCGAAGGGACTTGATCATCCTTTGCCGGGAACTTGCATGATGTACCATACTGTTTTGTATTTCCTATGCCGACGCTGCCGCTACTCGACAGCGCTCTGACTGCTCTTTTGCAGCTTTAATGGCTTTCGTACCAATTGCCGTCGCTACTCGACGTGCTCTTTCCGATCGCCTGCCTTTCGCCTCATTTTCCGTCGCAAAGGCGACGATGTCTTGTCCGCCCCACTACCGCTAATTCGATGCTACCTCCTCTGTACTCGGGGGCAATTCAGCCGGCAACTTTGTTTCTATTTGGAGTGGCAACGACTGCCTTCTTTCAAAGAGCAAGCCCCAGGAACATTTAGGTTGGTTGGTTGGATGGCAGGGGCGCGGAGATGAGGCCGGGACGCGGGTTGGGGGTCGGCTTAGTGTACGGGGAAGGGGCTTGCTGCTCGGAAACAGGGGTCTGATTTCGTCTTTCGTTGCCGTTGTTCTTGAGACCCCAAAGCCAACCACTCAATAACAACATTGTGTGGTTGGGCGGGCCGATGGCCTGAGGGTCACGAACGTGACCCCTAAGCCCAGCAGAAAGAAAGAAAAGATGCCCAGCAGAAAGAAAGAAAGAGAGCGCAAGTTTCCGACAGGTTTTCGGGCGGCTTTTGCGCAGCTTTTATCTAGCTGATCTAAGCTCTCCGTCTCGATCCTCCTCTAGCCTTCCTGCAGCTTTTCTGTCGCTTTGTCGTGGCTTTCGACAGCCTCCCTGTAGCTTTGTCTGTAGCTTTCTTGCGGCTTGTCTGTAGCTTTTCTGTAGCTATTCGGTAGCTTATTTTTGAACCAAGGAAACCAGGCGTCTTCAGGCACATGGCCGTCCTAAGGCTAGATAGCTACTAGCGCGGTTTCGCACCATGGAGGCACCAATGTTGCAGCTGCTGCTGCGTCTGGAGAAGGCTTTCATCCGACATAGGTGACGTAGGCTTAGGTACCCATGTCAAACGTGATTCTCCGTTGAGTGCTGCAGCTTTTTTGCCAGCAAGCACAAGGGCTTTGGAGTCTTCCACCGAAATAAGGATTAGGGGCGACTAGGGACAGATTTGAGTTAAGTTCTCGGGCAGGTTCCGGGGCCTTCTACGGACATTCGGCCTTGGTTTCAACAAATCTGGTGCTCAATACGGTCCCACCATGTGCCACCCGAACCTTTGAAACAGATACTCTTCATCACATTTCGGGAGGCAGCGTCGAGCCCAACTGTAATTTTCCAGCCCTGAACAGTGCGTTCGGCGCTCTTTTGGATGTGTTTGCTGCCACCCGAAAACGCGGCTGAATATTTTCCCGAAGCTCGAAAGCAAGCCTGAAAGCATTCTTCAAGCGAACAAATGCATCTGGGACCCCTTTAGACAGTTGTGGTGTCCCATACCGTTACAGTCGAACATGCTCCAGACTCTAATTAAACTGGCTTCCAGGAATCCGAACCAGGCCACAACGCATTTTTCGGTGCTTGGAAGACGCATCTAGAGCTCTTTCAACTTTTCTGCTGTCCATAACATGACCCTCTGCTGCTGTGGATATTCGATGGGTTTATCGCAGGCAAACTGTCCGGCAACACCATTGGCTGCCGACATATTGAAAACCCTGCGGAAAGCACGGTCCTCAGGAAGAGGCTTGCTTTCAACTGACCGATGGTGGCATGCGATTGAAGCATCGAAAAACTTCGTGCGGAATGAGCCACAGGATAGGTGCATGTGTAACTATGCGAAACAGGCAGACCCCGATGCTTGGGACCTGAGGACCGAAGCTTCAAAAGGGCATTCGCACCGGTTAAGAAGCTGTACGAAGAGGGTGCAGGTCTCAGACTTGCAGTGAACTTGTCCAGCTTTCTGAGATAATTGCAGTCGTGAAGACTTTGTGAGCCTGGCCGCATGTCGTGCCCATAGCGCAGCTGAAGCAAGTAAAGGCGGTGCTCTACGGCGCAACACACAGACAGCTCATCCGCAAGCAGCACGCGCTGCTGTCGCTCTCATGTCAGTGTTGCAGTCTTGCAGAATGTGTTTGCTAAACCCTCAAAGGAATTTCATCTCCTAAAACTGAAGAACTTTCTTGGTACTTGACGAGGTCCATGACTGAAGCATGTTCTTTGCAAGTCTTTTCGTTTCTGCAACAAATGATCGCCTGTAATTTTTACACATGGTCGCACAGCTGTTGGTGGATCTGCATGGGGCTGTTGTAGCATACTGTAGAACAGCAGGAGGCAGCAGACACAAAATGCACGACTCCTTTTCAGTCGTTTCTAATTCGGCATCGCAGGTATAACCGCATAGCAATCCTTCAGTTGTGTTTCTCGCCGGGTCTGAGGATACGATCCAGAACTGGAGCTCAAGCTCCGGCAGCACACCTCCATGCAGATGACGGGTCAGGTGAATTAAGCAGTGCGCCTGTCAGCTTGAACCGAAATACAGATGTGCCGTGGACGTAGTTGGTTTCACTGTTGAACATGGCTCCGGCTGCCACCTGCAGCCGTGTAAAAGAGTCTGTGAGCACAGCCGCTAGGTCCGTGAAGGTAGTCTTCCGTTTCAAGGCTTGTCGAGTCGTGATCCGAAGCGAAGTCTCAAAACCCAACGTGCCTTTGTGCTGGAGCACGATCGGTCAGATTCAATCGCTAGCACTTGGCCCTGCAGTGGGCCACACCGGCCCGCAGAACTGTTTTTGCTTGGATCGAGTTTGACACGATTCTCCGAAATTGCCGATGCCTACATGACATTCTAGAAGATACGAAAAGCCCTGAGCATTTGCGCATGTCCCTAATTGGGATGGGACAAAACCCTGGTACATCATGGAGAGATTCGCGTTTTTGTTTTGGGAAAGAATCTTGAGTGATGTGCCGCCGTGGAAGATTTGTCCTTGGCAAACTCCGGCCCAGGCCAAGCTTGGCAGATGTCCCTCACTTCAGGAGCGACGCTGTGCTGAGCCATGCCTCCGGCGGCGACGGCACTCTTCCCACATTCAAAGGCGGACAAAGAAGCCGCCATCGAGCTGCTGTCCGAGTGTGGCGGCACGTGGGCCTACGTCCAGTTGGTCTTAGACATTTCCTCCTGGCTCATCGTTCCATGCACCGCTTGGTCTACCACGCCTTGGATCTTCGGATTAGCTTTCGGTCCGATGGTGATTATGTCCTTGGCGCAACAGCAAGAGCAAGGTCATTTTCAGACGTTGCTGAGCTCGGTGCTGCCGGTGCTGATGTTCTTGCCTTCTGGGCAGGCATTGCTCAGTAGACGGGCTTTGGGCGCATTGCTGCGTCTCGCTTGCTTGCTTTGCTGCTTCTTGGCGCTTAAGGCCAACGATGAGCAGTTTGGGGCACATTACGGTCAGGACATGCACGAGGATTTCCACAATTCTCACGCTCTGGGATGCGACTCTGCGCATGCGCCCTCTTGGCTGCAGCCCTGTTGCGCTTCGCAGCAGATCAACCTGACGACGTTTTTGCAGTGTCAGGAAGACTTGCCTTGGTATCGACAGACAAGCTGTCGCACACAGGCAGCCGCGGTCTGCCAGGCACCGGGCACCAGGCCCACCAGGATTTGGATTATCTTTTGGCCGCTCCTAGCAATTCTAGGATTGTTGCCGGCTCAATGCTGTCTGCACACGTGGCTTGGGGTGCAACCCAATGCAGGCAGGACATATGAAGCAGCTATCCGCATGGTGCAGGACTGCGGGGCAGTACTCGTATCGTATGAGGCAGAGTGTAGTGTCGAGGAATCTATCGAACTTGACCGGCATGCTTGCTTGCTGAGACCTGATTGCTACAGTAGCCTCAATCGTAGGACACGGTTGTGCTCGTTGGATTTCGTTGAATCAAGGAGTCGTCCAAAGCAACCCGCCTACGGCAGATCAAGCTGCACTGTTTGATTCTGGTGTGGATGTTGGACCTTGTGAGCGACTTTCACACATTGTGCATCTTTCTTTTCTTCCACCACTACGCTTTCTTCAGCCTGGGCTTCCTGGTCTTTGTTGGGACACAGTCTGTCGGGAGTTTGACGACGTTTAGGCTGGAATATGAAAGAGCCAGTTCGCTTGGACAGACAACAGATGCGATGCGTGACATAATGCTGCCACAGAAGACTGTGGAAGCTCCTGTGTTCCTTCTGCTGCAGTACTACGCCTCGTATTACCTCTGTGCCGGCGGGGTTTATGCAATGGCCTCGGTCACTCTGTCGTCGTTGCTTAGCCTCTGCACCACTGCAGATGCAGCCTACGGCCTGCTTCTTGTAGACCCCACAGCCCGGCAGATCCGTGAACGCGTCCACCAGCTTGAGGCGCTGACGGAGGCTGGAGTTGACATCCACGAGCATGAGCCCACCACGATAGTGGAAATCTGACATGTGAAAGCCGAGCTGCCGAGGCGAAAGCTTCCGCCTGCGAAACCTCAATCACGATCGTGTTTGTCAGGGTCGACTTAGCAACGATTTTCGCAATCGAGCCAGACGAAGATCGATGCGTATGTGGTTGTTACTTATTTTGGAGCACATGGGCTGGTGCGGGGTTTACGGATTTCAGGGTATCGCACTCACGAGCAGTCCTCGACCAGAACTTACTGCGCTGAACGGAATGCATGTCCCAAATTTGGAATGGTACATGTGGCAAAACGATACATCACCATCATTGTGTGAGCAACGCGCCCATAGCAGCAATGTGCTGCCAAGACTCACAGCTCTTGCATCCCATCGACGGATTTGCCATCCCGATGTTCTTGTGCACACAACCAGCCTGTGTCAGATTGTTCGTCACATATGGGTATACTAATACATAACACACATCTTGTCGGAGAAAGCTTCACAGATCCATCTCCTCTCAAAGCCATCCAGGATCATCGTTTGACCAAGGATCCTGGCCTTCGTTCAGCCGAGTTCCCACAAGTCGGTTGAAGGGAACTTACGATTAATAGGCTAGGCCACGCCTCAAATCCTTGCTACCATGCCCGCGATTTGGCTCTGAAGTGCCGCAGACATGCCGAGCTAGAGTTCTCTCATGCAGGAGTTCTGGACTACTCGAGTTGTGCTTGTCCTGCTCCTGATTGCGGTCTGCGACTTCTGCAACAGGAGGCTGTTCCGGTACAAAGATGCCAGAGCAGACTGGGCAACCGGGAATTACCTGGAGCCGCACGGACTCTGTGGAGAGGAGAGTAAATGCGTCTTGCATCCCAAATATGCAGGTCTGACGGCCTCAAACTTCGTCATTTCGCAAGAAAACCCTTCAGGCTTTCGGTATTCCATGCTGGATGATGGCTACAACTTGACGGTGGTGAGCGGGCAAATGGAAGCCAGGTGTCGCATGACCTCAGTGGCACATCAGCTTGTCAGTGCAGCGAATGGATCACAGCACGGGCTGCGGACTCAACCACATTTTGTGCTGCACTTCTCTTGCCAGCCACTCGGCAGTTCTGCCAATGCCGTGGTCAGCGTCGCCCTTTTAATCCCCATCACCGCTGCTTCCGATCTCGAGTGCACAGTGCTTCCGTGGATTTGCACGCTTGACCCTATTGCTTTCAATCTGGAATGCACCAGCACAACCACGACTTCGACAACCGCGACCTCTACAAGTACAACATTAAGCCTCAGCCGGACGTCAACACTGTCAACACACACCGCAACTCTGAAAACCTCAGGCAACTTCGCACGGTATCTAGACTTCGAATACACTTCTCCTTCTCGAAAATGTGGAGGGGAGCGGAGCGAGCGGAGCTACTCGAAGGTGCGCCCAATGACCAAACAGGAATGTGTGCACAGCTGCATTGTCGATGCTCCCCAATGCCGTGCATTCAAGTTCACTCTCGGAAACGGTGGCCAACCGCGGTGCTGGCTGTGCTGCCCTCAAAAGCTGCACAAGAGTAGGCTGTGAACAAACACAGAGTGACTTTGCTCCTATCCGGACTCCGAGGTACAGTGAGACAGTCGACTTCGACCGAGGGCCCAACGACCAGGACTGCTACGAGGTTCAGCGTGCGTTTCCAGTTCTCGCAAACGCGCGGCGGCTTGGAGAACAGTGGGATCTGGCGAAACAGGTTCAAGAAGCGCTGTCTGGAATAGTTGATGGTGTCCCGGGGCCAAGTAGTACTACAGCCACACTGTCCACCTCAACCGTCACCATGACCAGCATCACCATCACGACAATCACTACCACCACAACGAGCAACACTGCCACGGGCACCACCAGGACCGCCACAACGACAAGCCTTACCACCACAAGCCGTACAACGATAAGCAGAACAACATCCGCTACTATGAGCAGCACGACCAGCACTACAACCACCATGAGCAGCACAACCAGCACTACAGCCACCATGACCAGCACAACCAGCACCACGACGACCTTGTTAAGAACGTCTATCTCTTTGGCCAACTTGCTCCAGCCCAGTAGTGGTAGAGACCTCTGTGATGAGCTGGTTATTGACGATCCCAGTGACAGGGACGTGTTTTGGGATTCAGCTGCGGCGACGGCAAATGGTGGAGACGGATTCTTGGTGTTCCAGTTGCCATCACAATACCACACATGCCACCGAGATGTGGAGATGCTTCGAACCATGTTGACTGTGAGCATCTCTGTGCAGAAGTGCGAGAAGTGTAGCGCAGCAAAGCTTAGAACTGACAGTACCTGCACCCCCAACTACTGCAACAAGCACTTCAGCAACTCCGAGACGGAGGATGTTTGGAAACTCCTCTTGGTCTTTTTCGCACACTGCATTGCAGGCCACATGGTGCAGTGGTACTGCGTCAGGCACGCCTGGACCAGGGTCGTGCGCATTGTGGAAAACATCATGTCAGGTTGTCTGGGGCTTGCCTGTTTCCACCCGCAGATGCAGGGTTACCACAACCTGGAAATTGTTAGAGAGGGAGTGGAGCTTTCAGATAATTCGGGAGATCATGCGACTACCCAGAGAACCGGCCGCCCCTCGCCTATGCCGGAAGCAAGCCAGTGTGCTTTGGAACAACATCTGATCCCGGAGGCAGTGCGATGTGATCCTGCCACCATTCACGGTTTGATTCGCGAGGAGAGGTTGCAAGGCTGCTCAAAAGAAACGCTTGTCGCCCTGACAGACATTGGGCCACTCTGGGACGAGCTTCATATAGATAGCCGGCAAGAATGTGCCAAGTTGGCCGGCATTAGATTGTGGTCATGTCTCAGCCTCGTCACCTTGGTGCTTAGCCTTGCGTGCCTTCGGTGCGCACGCTGGCTGGTCTTTCCACTGTTTTGGGGTCCGATGTTTCCAACATGTCTTCTCGCTGTAGGGTGTCTGTTCTGCCTCTCTCTGTATGCGTGGCTGAAGTGTGGCACCATGTTCAGCAGGGGCGATGACTTAGAAGCGAAGGAGGCCTTGTTACAGGAGCTGGCAGAGATCGAGTTGGACAGAATGGGTCTCCCGCATCACTGCATCCCCAGTTGCGGCAGCAAGCTTCAAGTCCTTGCTGAGCTGGTGAAGAAAGGCCTCCTTGGAAAGGATGGCTACTTGGTCAAGAAAGGCGATGTCGAGATGTATGCACACGACATCATGTTGGCACTTGTAGCGAGCGACGGCCTGGCATTCAATGATGTTGGCTACAGCAGAACAAGCACAGATAGCGATGGTTCCCAGAGGTACTCCTTCGTTTGGGGTGAAAGAGAGCCATACGTACCATACAAGGAGCACGTAGAAAAAGGAAGGAAATGCGGGGAACAGTTTCTGGAGCTGGCAGAGGCTGCCTGTGGAAGCAACGGCGAGGCTGTTGGTCACTTCCTTTACCTGCTGAGCCAAGATCATGAGCTCTTCGAAAACATCCGTCAGTTGCCGGAGAAGTGGCCAAAAGAGAGAGCCAGATACAAGCAAATTTGCAAGCTAGCAGTCTTGATCTCTCCAGAGTCGATTTTGCACATCGAGAAGTATGCAGAGGGTTCTGCGCACTTGTCACCTGTTGGCCCTCTTGTCGATGAAGGAACTTGGCAAGAATGTCAACTCATAGCACAAAGTAGGAAAAGCCACGTCCTGTGGCTGCTACACAAGCACAGGATGTGGATGTGTTCCATGCTGATTCTGATGATTGCCGTGATTTGCTGGCTTGGGATTGCCATGGTCAAGTGGCAATACAGTTGCCCTTTCGCCAAGTTCGTTTTATGCAGGAGCATTCCATCTGTCGCACTCTCCGCTTTCATGGCTGTTCTGGTGGCTGGGGCGTACTACATACACAGCATTCGATCCTTCGTCCCAAACGACATCACTTCCAGCCCGCGCTTGTTCCACAAGCTTGAGCTGGCATTTCAGGACCTGGGTCGTGCCTGCAGCTTTCTTGCCTGCAGCTTGAATGTGGGATGCATCTGCTACACCATCAAAGACTCGATCCCCTGCTCCTGCTGCTGTCAATGCTAGTGCTGCTGACGGTTCGCAAAAATTGTCGGCTAGATCTCCTTGGCCCTGGCCTACTCAAATCAATGTGTGTGTCCGTTTTTGCTGCAGGACATCTTGGGGCAAGATGCCGGACACCTGATACCGTATGCGTTCTTCCCCAGGCCTGTCTGACGCATGATTGTCCTCAACAGTGTGCCCGGGATCTCTATTCTCATGAAGTCAGCAGCCCAAGAATCAGAATAATCAGTGTTTCCTTTCCCAACTTGGTTGTGTGCTTGTTCAGCCAGCCAGCGAGAGGATATTGATCACTGTGCCGCTGGCCTGCATCTTGTGCAGCTGGACGTACCACATCCATCGCAGCGAGATGTCCGGTGCCTGTGAGTTCTCCAGCCTTGCTCCGCCGAGCTTGGATGCGAAAGGCATGAACAATGTCAAGGACATTAGTTCATTAGTTCCGTTTCGATTGCGGTCGGAATAGTACAACAGTGTTAGGAAATTGAAGCTAGATCAGGTGTCAACCAAACCAAAATCTTGTAGGACGCTTTTCAGCTTGCGTTTGCTGGGGCGGCGGCCATTCCGGCAGTTCAATGGACGGTCAGAAGCTCTGCTTCAGCCGCAATGACGCGGCTGGCCGCAACAGGACTGCTGTGCTCCTTTTCTGTGTAGGGCTGTGGAGGACACCCAACCTTCCCTGCCAGGTACTTGCTTGGAAAGCGAAGCAGAAGGTTCATCCAGAGGGATTGTGCTGATTCCGACAACTCTCCCTGGCGGCGAGTCTTGAGAAGCCCAGACGACATTTGAACTTTTAAACGTCGAAGTCGAATGACAGAGGTGAGTCGTGATCGAGCGACGGCGCACATCTAGGCAGTGGTAGCGCTCTGCAGCGGATTGATGTATCATCTGTCGGTCAGCAGCGAACGCCAGCAGGGCAATCAAACTGTCCATGGACAAGAAACTGGTGCAAGCTTTCCTTCAAAAGGTCAGGAAATATCTTAATGCAAAACACAACAGGCATATCCTCAGTTGCGTCGATGCAAGGGGGCCCGAAAGCTGGAGGCAAACGCAAGTAGTTGAACTGCAGAACGCAGCATCTTCGGTGCCGATGTTGGCAGCTGGCCCCGATGACCTTCCTAAGTCTCCTGATCCTCCTAAACCCTGCATCCTCAACCCTAAACGTGCAGGAGCTTAGGTCGTCGTGGTCATGGCTAGCCATGTTGTATGGAATGCACATATTCACGCTGTCCTCTCTAATTACTGCACTTGCAAAACATTGTGACTAGCACGGCGATGACCCTGTAACTCTTCTTGTCACTGCTATCTGCTTACGATTGAGCTTGTGTTTGGTTGGTGCTTGTAGTTCTTGAACCCTTCCAAGGCCACTGTGATGATTTTGTGTCCTTAGAACGTGTGGGTTTTGTGACACTGGCTTGTCCTCAAACGGTTCAACAAGGAAACCTCGGATGTATACAGCCTCAGACCCTTACAACCTAAGCCTGAAAACAGAAGCTAATGCCAGCAGCAAGGATGCTGTTGATTTAGTTGCACAGCTTTGCAAAAATACCATCCTTGCCGTGGCTTGGCGGAGATGTCTTTTGTGGTAGGGTTTAGGGTTTAGGGTTTATAGGCCCTAACCCCCCTTAACCCTAAACCCTAAGTCCATTGACATGTGTAGCCCCAGACGGGGTTTAAGTAAATTGACATGTGTAGCCGCAGGCGGGGATTAGGTCCATTGACATGTGTAGCCCCAGACGGGGTTTAAGTAAATTGACATGTGCAGCCGCAGGCGGGGATTAAGTCCATTGACATGTGTAGCCCCAGACGGGGTTTAAGTAAATTGACATGTGCAGCTGCAGGCGGGGATTAAGTCCATTGACATGTGTAGCCCCAGACGGGGTTTAAGTAAATTGACATGTGTAGCCGCAGGCGGGGATTAAGTCCGTTGACATGTGTAGCCCCAGACGGGGTTTAAGTGTGTAGCCCCAGACGGGGTTTAAGTAAATTGATATGTGCAGCCGCAGGAAACCCTAAACCCTAAACCCTAAACCCTAAACCCTAAACCCTAAACCCTAAACCCTAAACCCTAAACAACCGGTTTAGGGTTTAGGGTTTAGGGTTTAGGGTTTAGGGTTTAGGGTTTAGGGTTTAGGGTTTAGGGTTTAGGGTTTAGGGTTTAGGGTTTAGGGTTTAGGGTTTAGGGTTTAGGGTTT
>BGNK01002198.1:0-34579 GCA_003297005.1 Symbiodinium sp. clade A Y106
TGGTGCGGGGTCTTGAGGTTGAGGGTGCTAATGCCAATGTTGTTCGGAAACAGGAGCAGGGTTCTAGGGCGGTTTGCTCCTGGGGTCCCAGGGCGGCTTCTGGGCGGTGGCTTTGGGAGCTATGCTTGACTGAGGGCAGCTGTCCAGTGGACCACTGCCCGAACAGTTCTGGTTTAAGGCTTACGGGCTCAAGGCGGCGGATCTAAAGCGAAGTTGATTGAAGGCAGCAGTCAGTGGAAACAGAGGCAGCTCAGTGTCCTGTGCTTGTCATTGTGAAATGCTTGCCGCGTCCCGCATGGGCCTTCCCTCCTAGGGCGGCTTTTTGGGTGGCTTCGCGGGGTTTGGGAGNCAGTGGAAACAGAGGCAGCTCAGTGTCCTGTGCTTGTCATTGTGAAATGCTTGCCGCGTCCCGCATGGGCCTTCCCTCCTAGGGCGGCTTTTTGGGTGGCTTCGCGGGGTTTGGGAGGTTTTGAGGGTGCTCAGGGTTGAGGGCTCCGATATGCAAGGGTTATGGATGACTCAATGCAGCGGTCCAGTGGACGACTGCCCGGTGTTATGTATGTTTAGTTTAAAAGCTCAGGGTCTCGGTCTCAGGGCATTTCTTTTACTTCGTTCGGGCTTCAAAATTTTAAGATATAGGACAACGGCGGCTCAAGAGAAACTAACCAGGCAGTCAGTGGTTGCGGTTTCACTCAAGTTTTGAGGTTTCGGGCAGCCGTGCAAGAGACCATTAAAGATGCGCAGCCCGAAGAGGAGGATGACAGTTGAAGCCAGAGGGTTGGGTCCATGGAATTTGGTGCTCAATTTGGGGTTTGGGTTTACGGGTTTTCCACGCACGGAGCCTGATCTCTTATCATGGCCAACAACGCAGTTATCATGACAGCTTTCAAGTCTCAACCCTACGATGAGCCCCAAAACCTGGCCCTTACTTCCTACAATTCGATCTAGAACCTAAACCGAAATAGCCTTTTCACCCCAATGCCATGGCCGCTAAACAGGAAGCCCCTTAACGCCATGATTGGCAGCCCAGACAACTGGACTTCAATTCCGACAAAGGCTCGTGGATGATTTACTTAGTTTCCATCATTATTCTAGTGGTGAGGGTGGTCCGTGGATCAGGGGACGAGAGGGGCTTACACGGAATTGCATCCAGTCAGCCAGACTCACTTAAGCCAAGGTTGAGCCCAAACACAAGCACCGAAGCAGCCTAGAACCTACCCTTCTCCTCCAAGCCAACCGAAGCTTCAATTTCCAGCCCACGGCCAGGACTCGATCGTGGGCGTGGATGGCAATGGGCGACGTNTACCCTTCTCCTCCAAGCCAACCGAAGCTTCAATTTCCAGCCCACGGCCAGGACTCGATCGTGGGCGTGGATGGCAATGGGCGACGTCGTCGTCGTCGACGATCAGGGTCAAAGGTTGATGGTGCAGGATTTTAAGCTTGTAGGGTTCACGGCTTCAGGTTTTTAGGTTTAGGGTGAGAGATTAGACCCGCAAAGGACTCCTCACCCAGACGAACGCCCAAAGACTAAGAAAATAGCCCTTGGCAGTGGTCTCTTCGTCGACCCAAGATTTCGACCCCACTACCAATCAGCGACCAGCGGGAGCGTTAAATTGCCCCCGGGCATTTAAGTGTACGTGCACCACAAGCAAAGCTGACAAGAGGCAGCAAACAAACACGTGTGACTTGATGTGAAACATGAAAACACTCTTCGTGTGTACCTTGCCATACCGATGACAGTCTTCCAAACATGCGTTTACGCTCTGCGTGTGATTACGTCTGCACATGTCGAATCTAGGTAAACGTCTTATACTACCTGTGCCTGTCATGCCGTTTGAGCTACGTGTGCTGTTTGTCATCTTTGGTATGTGGCTCTGCATCCCTGNACGTCTGCACATGTCGAATCTAGGTAAACGTCTTATACTACCTGTGCCTGTCATGCCGTTTGAGCTACGTGTGCTGTTTGTCATCTTTGGTATGTGGCTCTGCATCCCTGCACATTTCAGTTGGCTGAAAATTTTTGGTTCTTTCAACAATTTTCTTGGGCATGCAAAAACCCATGGGCCAGCCCCAAGGGGCGCAATGGGCGCAAACATAAAGCAGCCCAGTTATGTGTGGGAAGCCAATGGAGAGGAAAACGAGTGTCTCTCCGGTCGGAATCTACAGACTGGCGAAGAGCGGCCAGATCTATGGCCAACCTCTTGTCCGAGGGTGTCCTCGGAGCACCTTCTTTATGGAGGTGGCCACACAGTGATTTACAATCAGAGTAAAAGCGCACACATCTGCCCGACAATTCTTCGACGCGAAACGCGAAGGTACTGCCCGGTTTCCACCCCTTCGGTGCAAGCCATCGTCTCAGCCGTGAATGTGGAGCGGCAAACTCGTTGTATCGCTGATGACTTCCAGTCTAAGATGCTCACAGGACCTCCCTCTGGGCGGTAGCACTGGGAGTCGCCGATCACGGTGAGTAGGCCAAACTGGCTTGCGACCTTGGAGCTCGCCTTCTTGGTCTTCCGTTCCTTAGCATCAAAAGGCTGTCCTTCATGGCGCCATGTTCATGGTCTTCGACCGAAAGTGTAAACTCCGGGTCGTCTTCGTTCTCACGTGGAAGGGTGTTAGCCCATCCAACGGCGTGAATAAGTGAAGATCTCCGGAGATTCCAGGTCGATGGCCTTGAGCCAGAGGCCATGCTCATGGAACTCCAATGCTCGTTTGGCTGGGCTTTCTGCAGTTGCTGGGCGAAGGAGACCGAGCATTGAAGGTCCGGTCTCGTCTGGGATGCCAGCCAACTCAAAGCTCCAACTAGGCTGCGGATATCGATCATCTGTTCGGTGGTGGCGAGGTCGGTGTCCTGCTGGCCCTTCTCGATCACGATCTGGAATTGCGGCTCGCCGCGTAAGCTGACTGCGTGATGTGCACACCATCGAGGCTCACGCGGACGTGGGTGCCAATGTACTCGAAGTCATTCCTCTCCCACTCATCAATAGGCAGCACCGCATTCAATGCGTCTTCGATAGCCCGTGACAATCTGCGTCCTGCAAAAAATTTATGAGCATGAACTCCTAGCTAAGCCTTAGGCGGGGTGTCTGGAGCTCTTGAGGAGACCAGCATGAAAACGCACGGGTCAAGAACATGTTGCTTGAACATAAACTCCTCGCCCAGCCCTCATGGACCACCTTGAGCTCCAGAAGGATGTTCTTCAGTTCCAGCCACCAGGATCGTGGCGAACCCACAAGGCCGAATATACCTCTGCCGAGGCGAAACAGAGCGCCTGCCTCCAACCCCGCCACGCCCGTGCGTGGCTGGCGCGTGTAAAGTTGTCTGAAGATTGGCCTTCCGTTGAGGAAAGCCGCCGTCACATCTCCGGCGCTTGCTTGGCAGCTACCAAGGCAGGGATCGTCTCCACCTTGTCTTGCCGCCACAAACTGTAACAGGATCAGAATCGAGATTCTGTTGATCGTTGGGGCATCGGTGAGGACCTTCCCGATATCCGGGTCCTGGTGGCCGAACACGACCAAATGGCTCTTATGACGCCAAGCCACATTGGTGTCAATCCGGCGCCGGCTGTAGTTCTTATCCCTGTAGGCCCAACGCCTCCCAAGGATGCGGGTGGCAGGCACTGTATGGATTCCGCCAGTGACAAAGCGGTCAGTTCCTTGTTGACGAGGGTGTCACTGTATGGATTCCGCCAGTGACAAAGCGGTCAGTTCCTTGTTGACGAGGGTGTCTTGAATCTGCTCCTCCTCCGCAAGCTTAAAAGTTTGGAGCTCGGATACGGCAATTCCTTCTCGAACTGCTTCTCCCTTGATCGCTCCGGCAGGGGAGGGAGAGTATCCGTGCCTTCGTCTCAACTGGTTCTTTGCCTGGTCCACACAGGTAACGGCAAGGTCGATCTCATCAGCGGTCACGGTCTGCTCGTCTATGACTCTTTTGATGATGTCCTCGTACCGCATTTGGTGCCGTTCGAGCACACCTTGCTGCCAGTGAGCTTGCCCGGCAGATCTTCGCATACTCACACCATGGAACTCTGCTTAGCGGGTCAGTCCCGCCTCAAAAACCAGTCTCCAAGTCAGCAGACAGAGTCACTGGAGCACTAAAAGTATTGCCCCAGGCCTGGATAAAGGCTTGCTCGTAGGCTTCCTGTGCCCAGTGAGCCGCTGGACCACGCCACCACCTTTCACACACATGAGAGAATGGCGCTTCCTCTCGGCATCGAAGATAGAGAAAACACCTACAGACACCAGGGCATTGAAGTCAAGGAATGTTGGCGAAGCCGCAGGGCGTGGTGCATGTGTCCGCTTGTTCCTGTCGCACACCTGGCATCTCATCGACTTTGCCGCCTTCAGGATTGAAGCTTCTGCGCGTGCGTATTTCAGATGTCGGCTCAGGTCGCCAAGGGACGGATGTCCGAGGTTTTGGTGAAGACGTGCCAGCGAGCTCTGGACATGGCGTGGTACGTGACTTGGGAAGGTGATTGCACTTGCACCGATCGATCCATCGCCGGCACCTGGGCGCCTCTCCTGATCGACGACGTAGCGCATGTGATCCTGGGAGCCGTCTGCAGCCGGGTCTTTGTCCTTGAGGATGTGGAGACAGCCCCGAAAGTGTCCGGAGATCTCCGCAGACCAGTCAAACTCGGAACCATTTTGCTCCACAATGAAAGTGCCGCCGTGTTGAAGCTGAGCGGCGCCGGCCTCGAAGACCCGAAGTTGATCTTCTTTTAGTCGTGTGAGGTTCACAAAGCCAAAGGACGCGAGGCGAGATCTCATCGAGGAGCTCTCTGAGTTTCCTGAGACCAGTGTCGGCACAGAAGTTGGCGGTCTCCATAGGCTCAACAACATCTTTGCCAAACTCGGCAGCAGCGCAGGTGTTGACCTCTCCGCCAACCTCAAGGACAGCAGTTTTCCCAGACCAGTTGCATAGAGCTCGGCAGCAACGCTGTTAACGGCACCGCAAAGAGCATGTACACCTTCAGGGCATTCTTCCACAAGGTCCTCCGGGTCCCTTTCCTCGGCCAGGTCAGTTCTGGCGGGTCGGTCTGAGTCGGTCTTGGTCACGTTGTCCAGCACCCTTCCGCCAAGTCGACGACGGCGAATCGGGAAACCCAAAGTCCAAAGTGTCCTTCTGCGCCTGATTTAGGTGTTCACCTCCTCGGGGCGTGTACGTAGTGAGCGTGAAGCGCTCACCCTTCCAATCCTCTGCGAAATGCCGAAGGTGGGCATCGAAGGTAAAGATCTTCTCCTGTGTGTCGTGGTAGTCGCCGTTGCCGTCAGTATCTTCCAGCCACAGGCGACCCCCAGTGAAATTTCCATTGGACATAGTCTGGTTGTAGGTCATGGGGCTGTTGTTGGAGTCCCGGTGGGGTCGGGATGGTGCATTCCAGCTGTGAGGCAAACTGCCGTCCAGTTCCCAGTCATGCCTAGTAGTTTACGGAGCTCGTTCAAGTAGCGGGCGGTGGTAGGTGGCGCGTGTCAAACCATAGAAAGAGCAGTGCGGATCACCATGGTTGCAGCATTGTCGCCGTGGACTTCTTCGCTTTCCACCCTTTGCCCCGACCTTTCCAAGTAGTCTAAGTACTTCCTGGCAGTCTAAGTAGTTCATCGTCCAGACCAAAACGTTGTTCTCTACGCAAGGTCTTCGCCAGGTCCTCACAATCGGCAAGCTCGTCCTGAACTTCGTGGGCGATGTCCCGGCTCATCCTCTCGATCGCGTCGCTGGCTTCTGAGCGGGCGCATGACTGCTTGTTCGTTCCACGATGCCGCGGTGCCCCACAATTTCCGAGGTCGACTTGGCCTTTGCCTTGAGTTTCATCGGGAGCTGCGGCTCGGGTTTCGGTGCCAGCCGAAGTTCCTGGTTCCGAGTAGCTGTGCGGGACCACCACCGTCTCCGGGCGAAAGTCACCACCTCCTCGTCCGCTCCCTTGGCAGCGCTGGCGTGTCCCGTCCCGCTGTTCATTTTCGATCGCTCCAGCTGTCGTCGGCGCCCCATACCCAGTTGTCCAAGATCTTTTCAGGGGTCGTAGCTCGTCTGGGCCCACGGGTCGGCCGCACTTGGAACGGCTTGATCGCCTTGTGCCTGCACGAACATCTGCCGTTGATGCCATTGCGCACAAGTCGGAGAAACGTCACCTGTCCAGCTGGGATTGACACTAAACCCACAAGAACGAACCCTAAACCCACCCTAAAACTACTAAAACCCCATTATAAACCCCTAAAACCCTATCAGCAGAACGCAGAAGTCTCGGAGGATACCGGGCCGCAACCAATGCAGCCGGCCCGACCAGGATTCTGGGTTCTTGTTAAGGGATTCAATCTAAGTTACCACAATAGGGATCTATAAGGGTTCCTTTAAGGGATCTATAAGGGTTCCTTAAAAGGGTTTTGGGTTTAAGGTTAAAGTTACCATAATAGGGATTTGTAATAACTAAAAAAATAAATCCCTGAACAAGAACTCAGAGGATTGCAAGCCGAATCCAATGGCTCAGCAAAGCCACGGTGCGATCCTTGCTTGTTCTTCTTCAGCCGGAGGGGGTGCCGTGGATCTAATTAGAATTTATAGGCTTTAAGGGTTTCGGCTAGGGATACGCCATGGTATACCATGGTTCCCGCCACCCATGGCACGTAGGCATCAGTAATATCAGCCGGTGTTGCTCTAGTTCAATGTTTGCAGTCGGATCAAGATGGCGCTTGAAACAAATCTAAGGTGCAGGAAAGGGTCAACATGCGGATACTGCCATCTGGATCACCTACATATTCAGGATCCGGCGCACAGGCCTCGTAAGGAGATCCGTGATCGGTATAAGCGGAGCGTCCTGCCGCTGCTGCAGGGCCAGCACGATCTTGAACCCAGGCTGTTCAGTGGTGTGTCATTTTTGGTTTCAGGTTTCCTACCATAAAATAATATATAGCTATAATAGCAGCTTTAGCTAGCCACAAAACGCATGTTTTTCGTCGGTGGGTTGCTGATCAGCCTAGGAACAGGTTCAGGACGAGCTGCAAGAAATCGGTCGCAAGAACACGTATCTGCGGAACTTTTTCCACGGATTTCTGGAGGATCCGGAGAACTGGCCGAATGACACAACAAGCGCACCCGGTTCGATGCTCAGACAGTGCCTCGTCTTTTATTGGCTGTTATGGGCTTGAACTATTGGGTTCTCATTCACAGGTTTTTCCAACTTTTGTTAATTTTGGTTGTAGTGTTCAACGAAGGAGTTTCATGAACTAGGGTAATTATACGCCCCCGGGAAGTAGTAGGTTCCTTAGCATAAGACCCTTAAGCCGGAACCCTTACAGAAAGTTCCACGAGGGAACCTGACAGAATGATGCTTCAACATGATGGTCCGGTGCAGCAAACTTTCAACTTTCAGACAGGGCCCAAGGCCCAACGCCGACAGGGCCCAAGGCCCAACGCCTTTCAACGCCGTATCAAACTCAAACTTATATCAAACCTTCAACGCCACCCTCAGCCCCTATACTTACGATGGAAGCTTGCAGACTTACCAACATTACCCCTCCCCAAGCCCTAATCTGGAGCCTCACAGACCCTAAACCCTAAATCCTAAACCCTAAACCTTGAATCCTAAACCCTAAACCCTACATCCTAAACCCTGAATCCTCAACCCTCGACTTTAAAGAAACCGAGAGCCCAGATCCTTGGGCTGCCCGAGCTCCGGAGCTTCCTCGTCCGCCCAGCCGCCACCGCTGTCTCAGTCGGCATGGGGTTTAGGGTTTAGGGTTTATAGGGTTTAGGGTGTAGGGTCTCGGCCAGCCCTGCTCCGTCGGGCAGCAGAAATTTGGCCGCACGGCTCGCCGGCATACGGTTGCTTTTCCCTGAACCCATGAGACCTAAACCTAAACCCTAAATCATGAGCATAGACTCTCATGACGTGTTTGAACATCCGGATCGGACTGCGCATCATGGTGCTTGAAAGACGTTCGCGTCGCTGTAATAATGCACTGTGTTGAGCGGCCCACCCGATCATTTCCCGGCGCCGAGTATTTTGTGGCGCTGACCCCGCGCTACCCCCACACGTGGAGGCGGTGCTGTAGAGGTTTAGAGCGGTACAGTAGTCAGTTAGAAACGTACAGTAGTTGTACAGCTCTGGTATTCTAGTAGTACAATAGCAGTACAATAAAGAAGTCAGTAGCAGTACAGCACGTAAGAGTCCAGTAGTAGTACAGGCTGCAGTACAGCAATACAGTGGTAGCACAGTTGTGGTACAATTAGTCGTACAGTGGTCGCACAGTAGCAGCAGGAGCAGTACACTAGTATTGCAGTAGTGATACAGCGGTACAATACGAATCCCGTAGTAGCACAGTAGTAGTACTATAGTACTACAGTAGCAGTACAGCTTGCAGTGCTTCATATTTAATACTATAGGAGAACAGTAGCAGTACAGTAGTAGAGCAGAAGTAGTTGCAGTGCAGGAGTCGTGTAGTAGCAGTACAGTAGTACAGCAGGATGGTTGAGGGTACCTGGAGCTATTTAGGGGGTTGCGAAGCCTGAGGCCTGCTAAGTAAATGGCATTGACCATGAGCAGACAAGAAAACATAACCACTCCATCTTGCCGATTTCTGCGCATTACAGAGGGACGCCCGCAAAGATTTGCCAAATCCTGGCATTACAGAGGGTCACCTAATTAAATGCAGTGCAACATGTTGATGGCCGAGATAGAACTGATGGTGGAGCGTCGGTTATCCTCGACGGCCTCGAAGAGTTCAAACTTGTAGAGTTGCGAAGACGGTTTTAGAATTCCTGCTCGGGTCTGAACGGATGTGACTAATTCGTGTGAAGCTTCGCACGGACGCTGAAGTGTCGGACGTGCCTGCTTGGCACGGACGCTGCAAGTGTCGGACGTTCCATCGCCTGTCGCGAAGCACCGACGGTTGCAGTGTCTTCGGAAGATTCGGAATCCTTCGACAAGAGCTTGTTGCGTCTCAAGAGAAAGGGGACTTTTCCAATCAGAAAAACAAACATTTCCATAGACAGATCCATTGGAAGTAAGATCCTTGTATCGATGCCCACCACGAAGTAATCCAGTGTTATTCATCCGTTTAGTGTTATTTCCTTGTTGTGTATATATATATAACATACGATGGTGACGACTACTATTGTTATTTGTAGTCGCAGTCGTCGTCGTAGTAGTAGCCTATCGACGAATTGTTCACTGTTGCATGCTACTAGCACTCTTAAGTATTTCTATTCCTGCGAGTCCTCTTTTCAGGAACTGCCACTATGATCTCTCAGATGGCAGCTCTTGGACGAAATCATGGTCTAGTACTATCCGCTTTGTAGATAACCGCCAAAAGCCTGTCCGAACTATACCCGCCGCTATCTTAACTTTACGGATCTGGTCTTGGGGGCTTGAGAACATAGAGCTGGGCCCCTCGCGTGAGTCGCTTGTTTAGGTGTTGGGTTTAGTGGGGTTGGGGTTCATTATTCGACCATAGAAGACGGTTTAAGGTTTAGGGTAGGATTAACCCTAAACCCTAAACCCCCAACCCTAAACCGTTACGATATCCGAAAAATCTCCGAAAGCTGAACTTCTAGGTTTGAGCAGGAAGCTAGGCATACCCGACACCCCAAGCCCTAGGCTTTAGGAGGTTTCAGAGTTTAGGGTTCAGGGTTCAGGTTCTAGGGGTTCAGAGTTTTTTCCCCCATGTGATTGCGACCCTAAACCCTAAACCCTAAACCCTAAAAAACCCTAAACCCTAAACCCTAAAAACCCCTAAACCCTAACCCTAATGAACCTGAAGCCTCAAAGTCCCTTGAAATTCTGACATCCGAACCCTCCAACCCTCGTTGCCTAGACCCTCCCCCAACCAGAAAGCCCTACTTAGAGGATCATGGGACTTAGTAGGGTTCCTTAAAGGGCTCCGTTAAGGGATTCTTTAGGGTTTAGGGATCTATTAAGGGTTCTGTAAGGGGGAAGTTTAGGGTACTTCGAGGATCATGGGACTTAGTAAGAAGGTTATAATTGGGGTTATAAGTCCCCTAAGTGGGGTTATCCTAACTATAACCTACTTATAACCTTACTTACTAAGTCCCATGAGCCTTCAAGTAGACCCCTGAACCCCTGCACAGAAGCAGCAGGTTTGAGAGCAATGCTCAGCGGCATGAAGCCGTAGCTGTGTTTTAAGAAAGAGCGGCTGGGTTAAGGGTTCAGGTTTTGGGCTGGGTTACGAGTTACGAGTCTAAGGCCTTTACGCATTAGGATTGAGAGGTTGAGAGTAGCCCTGGACCCTAAACAGTAGGTCCTTTCTTTGGTAACCGTAACTTGTTCTAGTACCCGAACGATATAGATTACCCATAGGCTCCATAGTAGTTCCTTTTTGGGATTACCTTATAGGATTCTATATATGAACCCCAAAAGGAACTACTTTGGAGCCTCTAGGTAGATTGTCCCACCAAGTGGCAATCCGGGGTCTGGGGATGGGGGTCGAGGGCTCAGGGTTGTGTCTAGTCCAGGTATGGGAGTTTCCGAAAATTCGGGGTGAGCCCTTGTAATAAGGATCCTACTATTTAGGGTACTATATTAGGGTCCCCTATTTTCGGAAACTCCCGTATCCTTGTAGCGACCATTGTGTATCTTGATCTGTCATGGCTAAATATTCCCGAAATCTGAAGGCCGCGTTCCACGCAGTCCAAATCCTACGCGAGAACAAAGCGGACCGTACTTAGTGCTTTAATGAACCATCACAGAAATCCTGTTGAGCCATCATCGTGCCGCAGTGGCGGTGAGAAGTGGGGACGCTGTCAGCCGCAGGATCCACAGGCTTAGACGTCCAGTTTGAGGCGTAAGGTGTGCTTCGAAATTTTAATCCTATTCCTAAGCATACCTGATTATACGTCGCTGTAGTGTCCGCCATACGGGCCGATACTATAGTATAGGGGCCTTAATAATTAGAACAGGGTTTTGGGGCCCATCTATAATTATAATGAGGAACCCCCCAAAATAGTATAGGTAATTATTAAGGCCTCTGCAGTATTTGCTCTCTCTAGCTGTCACTGCGCCTTTTGTGTTCTAGGGCAGTTCGAATGTAGGAACCTGATTAAGAAACCTTGGGCTTTTATTGGGGTTCCTTATTCATGAATCCTACTATTTGGGGGCTATGGGCCCAGGGTTTCTGGTTCCTACATTGTACTGGACCCTGACATACCCCAAAACCCTATTCTAATCAATAAGACCCCTATGACATGGTGGGGTGCAGGGTTTGCTCTGCAGGGTGTAGGGTGTTCTTTGTTTATGGAAGTCTGGCTGCCTGGTTTGTTGATTCCTGATGTTGAGATAGTATCTTGTTTTAACTTAGCAGTACAGTCCCTCGTGCTAGGCTTTCACAAGCACCTACAGAGCCTTTAAACGCACTGTTCGGCGCTTCTGCACCCTGCCACTACCAGTTTTCGAGCTTAGGGTTCAGGTTTAGGGTTTAGGGGTTAGGGTTTAGGCGGTCCCTACTCTGATTCTAGGTATTAGGTAAACCCTCAGGGTCCAAAGGACCCAATAATTAGGTACTTGGGTTTCGGATATAGTAGTTATGTAGGTTACTATTTTGGAGAGTATATGATAGGTACTCGGAATTTTAGGGAAGGGGTGTTCAAGGGGTATCCTTAACCCGTGCTCTTCCACTCTCTGAAAGTCCACGGCCGGGCTGCCGGCACACAGGAAAGAGTCGGCAAAAAAGAGCCGCATGCGAAACCCCAATCCCTACAGTTTTATGATCCCTGAACCCTTACAAGGTTTAAGGACCTCAGGAGGGGTCAACCGCCTTCCTTTTGCGATTTAAGGCCTCCGGGGATTGGGTTGTTTTGCTGAGATCTTCGGGGGTGTGATGGTTTAGAGTTTCAAGCTTTGGCGTCTTAGGGTTCAGTGGCTGGGAACTCTGAAATTGAGGGGTTTCTGTAGGTTTTCGGCTTCAGCGTTTTTACGGTTCACGCTTGACCAGAGTCCACACAACCCGAGAATGAGCGCGTTTGAGCCAAACTCTATTCCAATTGCCCTTTTGCCTGCTCAGTGGTTTCCATAGTCAGGGTTTAGGGTTTAGGGTTTTAGCGTTTAGGGTTTAGGGTTTTAGGGTTTAGGGTTTTAGCGTTTAGGGTTTAGGGTTTAGGGTTTTAGCGTTTAGGGTTTAGGGTTTAGTTCCCCTGCAGGAAACTGGACAAAGCAGAAGATTCATGGAGTTTCGGCGCAGGAATGCCTGAATCCTAAACCCGCGGAGCCCGAAAGCTTGTGAAACTCGCGGGCAAGAGCTAGGCCGTGAAACCTTGGAGTGACTGACCCTCAACATTTCTGCGTCAAGGCATCAAGCCATGAACCCCAAACCCTATGCCTCAACTCAACGCTTGCATCCTACAGTTTCAAATTCCCCACAATAATCCCCAGCCCGAGTGACGAGAATACCACAAGCTTCTTGTTCCGAGGATACGACGAAGATCGACTTCGGCACAGTCTTGAACGACACGTCGAAGAGGATGGAGGTACTTTCGGTGATCCAAACTGGGGTTTAGGTTTAGGGTTGTGGGATGAGGGGTTTGAGAGCATAGGGAGTCGGGGTTTGGGTTTTGGACTTGAGGCTTAAACCCTGTTGAAGTAGCTATGCGGCATGCCTTACTTAGAGGATCATGGGACTTAGTAAGTAGGTTATAATTGGGGTTATAAGTCCCCTAAGTGGGGTTATCCTAACTATAACCTACTTATAACCTTACTTACTAAGTCCCATGAGCCTNGGATCATGGGACTTAGTAAGTAGGTTATAATTGGGGTTATAAGTCCCCTAAGTGGGGTTATCCTAACTATAACCTACTTATAACCTTACTTACTAAGTCCCATGAGCCTTCAAGTAGCTCCTGCACGGTAAACCTGAGTCGCTTCGGCTAAAGCTGTGGTTCCGGCGCGCTGGAACCTCATCCCAGGGTTGGAGCAACCTTTTCATCACTACCTATAGTCTCCATTGTAGTTCCTTTTTGGGGTTACCTTATAGGATCCTCATTATATATTTGGTTAAACCAAAAAAAGGAACTACAATGGAGACTATAGGTAGCTTATTTAAATGGGGGTTTCCGAAAATTAGGGGCACCTTATTTGGGGGTCCTTGTAATAAGGATCCTACTATTTAGGGTACTATATTAGGGTCCCCTATTTTCGGAAGCCCCCAAATTAACCAGGATTTAGGGCGGGGTGTGGGGCTAAGGTTTGAGAAGTTTGGGGCGGTGGGTGCGATGAGGTCCAGGCTATAGAAATCTTCAAGGGCTGTAGGGTTTGGAGTTCAGGTCATGGGACAGGGCTTTGGTTCCGGCTTTCCGGTTTAGGGTTTAGGGGTTTAGGGTTTAGGGTAGGATTCAATGTAGGTGCAGGGTAAGGGTGACCGATTACCGATTCTGCAAGATGACCTCCTGAAGACGACACTGGGCTTGTGCTGCTTTCCTCCATCGGGCTGAAATGCCCGTCCAGGTGCCATGCACCGCTGCAGGGGACAGGAGAGATCCCGTGTCTTTGCGGCCCATTCCGTGACGCACACCTGCGCGCAGTACCGCACACCACAAGGCGCGACAAGTTGAACCTAGCTTGGCCTGTTTCCCTCGAATTTTCATGGCCGCACCGTGAACTTGAACTTGGCCAGTGCTATGCCATACAGCTCTTGGCCATAACCTTGAGTTCGAAATAGAACCAAAAACAAACAAGACTAGGAACATAAATATATTTCCAATAACAGCCGAGAATGTGTACCTGTAGCAGAATATACCCTAAAGCCCACTTTCGTATCTTGCGTCTCTTCTTTGCACGCTGGGGTTTCGGGGGTTGTGTGCTGGGCAGGGCGACTGGGAAAACATTCAATCGGACGAAGCGCTGCTCTGTGAAGTAGCAACGCAGTATCCGCAACTCAACCCATGACCTTGCCCAGAGACTCCAAAACCCCTTAATTAAGGAATATACCTTAAATGGTAATAGGCTCCCTAACATAATTTAAGGTATATTCCTTACTTAAGGGGTTTTGGAGTCTCTGGGTACACCCTTAACCCGAAAGCCTTACAGCTCATAGTCACTAGTCCGCATTGTAGTTCCTTTTCAGGCTACCTTAAACGATCCTAAGTTCACATTAGGTTAAACCACAAAAGGAACTACAGTGGAGACTATACCTGGATCCCAAAAGTATGTAGAATAATAGCCATTTATGGGTATTGGGCCAGTATTTTACCTACTTTTGGGGGTTTAGGTAGGTACACCCTTAACATTAACCTTGAACCTCAACGCGAAAACCCCACGTCCTCAACCCATGTCCTCCGCCTCATACAGCAGTGTGCCTGTCTTGTGATCTCCAGGGTCAGGAAAACAGATCCTAGAGTATAAGGAACCCCATAGGGATCACGTTTGCTGAATTCGTTGTTTTAGGTGTTTGATGGCTTTGGGAGTTAGGGCACGTGAATTCTAGGCTTTAGGTCCCAACTCTTCGAAACACTTCAACTGCCGCAACCTTATATGTACTCTTCGTGGAGTACTCTGGTTCAGGGCTTATAAGGTCTCGGGATTGTAAACAAAGCCCGCATCGAAATCTACAAAGTAAGCACCCAAGCCTTACTCCAAAGACCTTGGGTGCAAAAGCCCATGGCCAAACGGTTAGAGTACGCCAGACCCCTACAATGAGCCTAAGCCCTAAACCCTAAACCCAAAACCCTAAGCCTCCAATGACCCAAAGCCTACAACACCAAGCCCTGCAACCCCACAGCCCTGTGACCCCCGGATCCTAGACTCGTGGCATGGAGTAAATTATTATGTTTCAGGGCCCTAAGCCCGTAACCGATGCCACATGAATTCAACCCCAAGACTAGACTAAAAGATCACAGGCCCCAACAAAAGCTTCGAGTCCCACGAAAAGGAACTTAAACCCCAAACGCAGCAGGGATTGCGAACGCCTGAGATACAGGCTATTGGGTTTAGGGCCTCCAAACCGGGGTCTTGTTGAGGTTGTGCTTCCGCCATTACCTTCGCTGAATAGCTCATACATACTGTAACGGCAGTGCAACTCGAAGCGACAGCCAAGCGGGAAGCAAGACGTCCTTTTCTCAGAAGATCACCCACCAATAATTGCATCACCATACGCCCTTTACTCTGCGCCACAAGCATCTTAACCGTAAACCCAAGACCCTTAACCTTAACCCTTTACTCTTGGGCCGCATAGTCCTTCGTACTCGCATGCGCTATAGGGTTTCTTCGGGTTTGAATATTTCTGAGGGGGGGGGGGGGGNGGGGGGGGGGGGGGGGCATAAACCCTACACCCCAAGGCCTGTACATCCGAGGTGCCTTCTTATGTACCCAGTCGTGCCGCCCTTGTCCCTTTACTGTTGGAGCCCTGCAAGCTCTACCAAGCGAGCCTAACCCGCCTTCATCCAGAAGACTCCATGGGTATATTGAGATCTTATGACTTCAGTAATATTCTAAGGATTATAATTATACTGAAATCATAAGAGGCTTGAATGTAACTGTGCTTTTTCGATAAGCCCGGTACGCCCCAGACTCGATCTGCAGGTAAGGATGACGAACCCTACCGTCCTTTCTGTTCCGACCCCAACTTCTGATGAATGGGGCTTTGGGCTTAGGCTTGAAGGCTTAGGGTTCAGGGTTTAGGGTTCAGGGTTGGGTGTTGGGCTTCATGGACGACGGTTTGTTGAGGGTTTCAGCCCTTTCGCAGTTCAAGGATGATGGCATGTTCGGAGGGAGCTGATGGGGGTTTTTGAAGTAGCTTGAGGCTTGGATTCCTTCTTCTTGCTCGGGCAGGGCCCCGATCCCGAATCCCCATCATTCCTGTTAATGTGATCTACCCGCCGCCTTAGTTCCTAAACTAAACCTTGGAATTCCTCACAACCCCTAGAACCTAACCTGGTTTAGGGTTTAGGGTTTAGGGCTATACCCAAGACTTGAATCCCTGAATCCAAATCCCAAGCTCTGCAATTGCGGCTGAGTTTCTACACCTAGTAAAAAAACCGGCATTGAAACGGGAATTCTTGATACCCTCGACACCATAGCCTTCGTGTTCCCGATGGAGTGAAGATTCTGTCGCATCCAGGGTGAAGAGCCTTTGATCTGTAAACGCTTAGGGTTTGGTTTAGTAAGTACACTGTTCGATTCTAGTATAGCGCAGCATAGTACACTCGGCCAAACATATGTGGTCTGCTCAGACCCACATACATCTGTAGCAGAGCTGCTTCGCGACGGGACTAAATTCCTGATCCCTGAGCCCCCACAGCACGAAAATCCCTCCAAGGCCCTAGAAGCCTGTACAGTAGAAGCCAGAAAGTTGGAACATGGATTTAGGACGATTAGTGCTGGGATCTCCTATACTTTACCTTAAGGGAATGAGGCCAATGATGTTCCAACTTTCTGGCTTCTACTCTAAATCCAATACAGAGGCAAAGGCAGCTAGTTTTTTCGTGTGTTGCTTTGGCCACAACAGGCGGCAGCCCTTAATCAAAAAATGGCGTTCGCGCTGGTATAAATACAATAACCCCTACCTTAACCCTGAATAACCTACCTTTTTAGGGTTCCTTATTATGATTTCCTTATGTAAGTCCATAAAAAGGTAGCCACAACTGTCACGGCTTTCAAAGGGTCGCCTACTTAAGCAGGCTTTAGAAAGTCGTTGTTAGCGCCGCTTTTTGCGGGTTTCCGAACAAGCGGTCGGAAGGCTTTGAGGTTCCAAAAGGTTCAAGAGACTTAGATAGTGAACGGGGGAACTTTAAACTTTTTGGCCTTATATATTAGCTCTATCTTAGAAAGTTTCAACTTTTGGGGGCCCGGTTGTTGAAGAAGAGAGGAGACCGGATTTTTTTCTGCAAGCCAAGGTTGCCTACCGATGGTGCTTTGCATTGTCGAGGGAGAAGCAGGCCCAAGCGACTGGTTGTTGAATAGAACCCTAAACCCTAAACCCCTAAACCCCTAAACCCTAAACCCCTAAACCCCCTAAGGCTTCCTTGAAGGGCTCTTCCGGATGTATGAAGGTGTCATTTCGTTATTTTCAGGGTTTCACTACAGGGGCTGGAGTAATTGCATACCTCGAAACCAGTGTTTGGGAACCCAAAACCCTCAACCCTAAATATTGCTTGTGCCGTGGCATGCGAGGCGGATGCATGCCATCCTCCACGCTAAGCTCTACACTCCCGAAACCTTCAACCCACCACCGTACACCATGAGCGTTTCAAGGTCATACAGAGGCCTGAATACATGGTTGGATTGCCCCTTAGGGTTCTTGAACATAGCTATACTACAGCATACCCCCAAAAAGCCCTATTCTTTCTTTCAGGCTACAGTCTAGGCAAGAGCTGCAAGCCCGAATCCCAAAAAAGACTTCATGAAGCTATTATGGAAACCCCAAAGAGCCCCAAATAAACAGGTTCATGACAATTAACCCTGAGGGTCCAAAGGACCCAATAATCGGGTACTCGGGTTTATGATAGTAGTTTTCTAGGTTACTGTTTTGGAGAGTATATGATAATTAGGTACTTAGACCCTTAGGGTAACAGACATACGGACGAACGAACAGACAGACATACAGACAGATAGACATACAGAGAGGCGGAGAGACAGACAAAGACAGACACAGCAGAGACGGACAGAGACGCACATAGATTGAGACAGGCAGACCGATAGATAAATAATCGTAGACGACACGTGACGACACGCATGCATCCTCTCTCCCTTTCATCTTCCTGCTCCTCTTCCTCTCCATCACCCTCATGAGCTTCGGCATCAGAAAGCTCCTCACCATCCAAGCCAGGGTCATTTGATCCAGCACATTCAGTCCCAGNCCCTCTCTCTCTCTCGCTCTCTCTCTCTCTCTCTCTCCCTCTCTCTCTCTCTCTCCCCTCTCTCTCTCCTCTGTCTACATGCACGCATATATACAGTATATGTGTATATACATATGTATATATAATGTGTGTGTGCATCTGTGCAGATGTGTATATATAGATAGATAGATATTCATGCATGTGTATATGTATATACATATGTATATATATATATATGTATCATTAATTAAATCATGATCCCCAATTCTAAGGTCTACGCTCCAGGCCCAAAGCCCTGAGTCCAGAAGTTTCCCCCTCAGCTCCGCCAAGACAAGGCAAAAGGAGCTTCTATTTTGGGGACCTGAAAAGGGACCCTAATATAGAATTTAGAGAACTACCCACATACTGGCATTTTTTATGACAATTCTTCTCAGAATCGTAATCATGACCATGATCAGACTACTAATGATAGTGCTAGTCACAGCCATATTCATCACCAAAGTCACAGTGGTAACCATCATAGTCATAGTCATAGTGTTAATCGCAATCGTAGTCATATGCATAAGCATAAACATAGTAGTCACCTCAAAGGCTGAACCCGAACTGCAAATCGCCATGCCCGATCCACTAAATCGGAAGATGTTCTAACCTGTTAGGTTGAAGATGCCTCCAATCCACGTACGCCTGGCACCACCAGCCAGCTGGACCAATTCTGCATAAGGGCTGAAGTTTCGGTTTTATGATTTAGGGCTTGGGGGTTAGGGTTTAGGGTTTAGGGTTTTACCCCATTTTGGCTTTTTGTTAGGTCATCTTCGATTTAGGGGGTTTCAATGGGGTTTGGGGTCTGGGACATGACCCATCAAGTCCAAGATTAGAAGGGCCCACTTATCAATTCTTCCGGGCGCCCAATTGAAGGCTCCTGGAAGGTAGGAAGCTAGGACCCAGAGTAGGCCCTTATTCCCTGTTTAGGGTTTAATCCCCTTCAAACCAAAAAGGGCACCCTTTTTATCTCTTAGGTCTAGGAAGTAGGTTGTAGGATGCGGGGTGTGGAGGCATGTAGGGTGGGGAAGAAGTCTATCTGAGTATGGGGTGGGGTTGATTCTGGGCTTCATGCTCTCGGCTCAGGGGGCTTGGGAATTGGGTTCCTGAGTTTAGCTTTAGGAGGGTAACCCTGCTCAATGCCGCCTGCTTGCTGAGCATGGCTCTTTGAACAACGATTTTATTGGCTTTGCAGGGTCTATGTCAGTCTATGTTGTGTGGTGTCTGTTTGTCTGAATCTTTAATGTCTTGTGTTAAGAATGTGCTTGTCGTTGGCTTCCCACCCTTGGACTCAAGCTTTCTGAACCTTTGTGCAGGACTCCAGGACGTCCTTCCCGGGACGATTCCAGGGATCTGCGCCGCCCTTACACACCGATTGCACCCCCGGGCCGCACAGTCTGCACACACCCGTGTCTGCATAATTGCCCCCTTCCAAACCCTATACCGAGCCGCTTTAAAAACCGATAGATACTTGCAGGTTTCCTGGGGGTTTCATTGGAATACCTCTTCATTAACAGCTTGGGGTTCCAAGAACACATGAGGGAGGCAGTGGCTTGGTGTGTCCAACTTCTTGGCACACGTGCTTTAACACGACCCATGCAGGTTAAGGGATTCTTAATTTTGCGGCCTTAATGATTAGACTCGGTTTGGGGTGGTATGTTCTAATTTAACCACATGAGCACTATGAGGGGACACACTTCGTTGCGCAGCACCCGCCCACAGTGTTCAAAAGTTCAAACAGGGCATGTTGCAAAGGCACAGGGCTGAAATTTCTAAACCCAGCCCCAACAAAGGTCCTTTAAAGGGTGATTAATGATTAATGTTAACAGTTCCATAAGGGCTACTTGAAGGGATAGCATGGGGTGTTTAGTATAGGGCCCTTCATAAAACGAAAAAGGGTTTTTATCCCGAAACCCTCATGCAACCCTGCACCCATTGATCCGAAACTCTTCGATGCTGAAAAGAGCCAGTCTGGCTTTGGACACGGGCTAAGTTTCACGAGGAACAGGTTCTCCCCAGAGTTTCCATTGTAGTTACCCAGAGAAGGAACTACAATGGAGACTGTATGAGCGACTTCAAGGCTTAGGGCTTCAGCTGTCGAGCTCAGGGTGTACTGTGAGGTTTAAGTTTCATTCTTCCGGTAGTTAACTGCGACTGGCTTGAACGCCCCCAAACCTGCAGCACTATTCTTCAGTTCAGTTATTCCCTGGGTCTTGAGACAGACCTAGCATTTCCGGCGTTAGAGACATTTCTAACCGCCCGTGAACATGAAGGTATACATACACACACATATATATATATGTTTACATACATACATATATATATATACATACGTACATACCTGTTTATATATATATATATACACACAAAAGCCTGCAACTCTGAGCCGTAATGCCCTGAAGGTAAGGACCAAAACAGTACAGGTCCAACCTAGTCCCCCGATACGGAAGTTTGTCCTTGTGGTGCCCCGAACCACCACAACACCTTAAGACTGCAAAGCCCTGAACCCTAAATCCGATAGTACTGTTGAGAAGCCTTAAATCCCATATTCTTAGAACCCTTTAGAAGCCTTAAAGGAACCCTGAAGGGACGGCTCAGGGTCTCTAAACCCCGATGGCAAAACTGAGGTGGTGTCGCTCACAGCGCACAGCGCCGTGGCCGAGGATGGCGTCACGTCCTCAGTCCTCGTTGCGGCTTATAGTAAACCCCAAAAAGTTGGAGCCAAAAAGTTGGAAACCGGATCAAGGACACTTAGTGCTGGGATTCCCTATACAGTATTCTGGAGGATTGAGGCTGTTATTGGCCAACTATGAGGCTCCTATTGTAGTGTTTTTCTCAACCTAGTAGTAGACTAGGTAACCTTTAACCTTGTTGGGGTACCATAACCCCTATATAATCCCAAGATACTCCCAAAGGTTAAACTTTAGTTCCCTAAGATACTTGACAAGTTTTTAAAAGGGTTAGTGTAAGAGCTACGAACATTGTCTGTAGGCGTTGTAACTTAGATAGTGAACGGGGAACTTTAAACTTTTTGGCCTTATATATGAGCTCTATCTTTTAAAGTTTGAACTTTTAGGGGCCCGGTTGTTGAAGAAGAGAGGTAACGAGAGGTTCTAGGGGGGTTGTGGTTTAGGGTGAAGTGACCTTTCTTGCCGTACTTGTACATAGGGTGTTTCGGGGTTACTTTGCGCTTTCAACTTTTGACTTCTAAGTGCTTATTTGAAGACTCCATAATATGGGCTCTATATGATAAAAGGGTTCTGGTCAGGGGTTCTACAGGGGCTCTGTGCAGGTACTATGAGGGTTCAATGGAGTTTCTATTTTGGAGATGGAGGGGTGTTCGGGCTTCTTTACGGCGTCGTTGAAGGGTTGGTCAAGGTTTCCTTAACAGTTCCTTTCGGGGATCGAATAGGGGGCTGAAACGGACACAGGCTTGAGAGCTTGGGTCTTCAGGGCTTACCTTAACCTTAACCCCAAATAAACTACCTTGTTAAGGACTGCGGATCTTTCATATGAGAGTTTCCGAAAATAGGGGACCCTAATATAGTACCCTTAATAGTAGGGTCCCTATTATAAGGACCCCCCTAATTTTCGGTTATAAGGACCCCCCTAATTTTCGGAAACTCCCATATAATTATCCGAGATACCCCAAATAACCTACCTTGTTAAGGAAACCATATCAAGGAACTCTAAACCGGTCGGTTTCCTAGGGTGCAGGGCTTGAGGCTTAAAGGAATTTGAGGGTTCAGGGTTTAGAGCTTTTTTGCTCTAGGGTCTCGTGGACTTTAGGGTCTAGGGTTTAGGGTTTAGGGTTCGTCCCGTAGTGAGGAGTCCAGTGGAGTGTTTAGGGATTAGGGTAGAGGGTCTACTTGAAGGCTCATGGGACTTAGTAAGTAAGGTTTAGGGTTCCTTTTAAGGGTACTATAGGGTTCTACAATAAGCTCCCTTTAAGGGTTTAGGGTATAGGGTCTACTTGAAGGCTCATNGGTTTAGGGTTCCTTTTAAGGGTACTATAGGGTTCTACAATAAGCTCCCTTTAAGGGTTTAGGGTATAGGGTCTACTTGAAGGCTCATGGGACTTAGTAAGTAAGGTTACAAGTAGGTTATAATTAGGATAACCCCACTTAGGGGACTTATAACCCCAATTATAACCTACTTACTAAGTCCCATGATCCTCGAAGTAGGGTTCAGCATCAAGGTATTCAAGGCTTAAGACGAGGTCCCGAGATAGTACCCGTGGCTATGGAGGTTTCTTTCTCGATTCAAGTCGGAATAGTGGGAGCAATCGAGGCCCTAAGCCCCAAAATCAAACCCCCCTAATTAAACCGACCCCAAAACCCTCACCCCCAAACCCTACTAAAGCCCTAAATGTCCTTATTTACAAGTGGATGCTGCGGGGCCTAGAAGAAACCAGGAGTCCCCCTTAGAGATTCTGCATGGTTCAGCTTCCCTAAACCCTAAGCCCTAAACCCTACAGGTTTAAGGATTAGGAAGTAGGGTGTCGGGTTTAGGAAGTTTTGGGATTAGGGCTCAGGGTTTGGGGCCGAGGGAGTTTAGGGATTGCGGTTCATACGGTTCAGGGTTTAGGGATCTTGTGACACTGCAAAACAACTTGCACAGGAGTTATAGACGAATATTATTTCTATTAGTATTTGTGTTGTTCCTCGCTTCGGACAGATCCGAAGTCAGGTGATTCCGGAGTCTCTACTGAGCACCGCATGTACACGGAAAGCCCTAAACCCTAGACCCACATGGCCCACATACTTAGCAATACTATTCTTGGGGATCCTTATTGTAATTATACGGTTGATGGACAAAATCCTGCATGACCCTAAGGACCCTAAACTATGGGAATTATGGTATATACCTTATTATGGGTCATGCAGGATTTTGTCCATCAACCGTAGTATAATGGGCCCAAAGCCCTATTCTAATTATTAAGGCTCCTATATTGCACCTTACTTAGAGGATCATGGGACTTAGTAAGTAGGTTATAATTGGGGTTATAAGTCCCCTAAGTGGGGTTATCCTAACTATAACCTACTTATAACCTTGCCTACTAAGTCCCATGAGCCTTCAAGTAAATGCTGACACACCAGCAAGGCTCTCAACAGCCCCGTTTCCACCTCGGCGAGCTGGGCCAGCTTGAACACAAGGCCGGCTTGATGATGCGGTTTAGGGTTTAGGGTTGAGGGTTTAGGGTTTAGGGTTGAGGGTTTAGGGTTTAGGGTTGAGGGTTTAGGGTTTAGGGTTTAGGGTTGAGGGTTTAGGGTTTAGGGTTTAGGGTTGAGGGTTGAGGGTTTAGGGTTGAGGGTTTAAGGTAACTATATTAATACCATACATAATAATAAAGCACTATAAGTATAGTACGTACAGTATTCATATACCTATGCAGGGACTAGAACACAAGGCTGGTTTGATAATGACGCTGTTTACTGGGCTCTTAGCATACTAGGGATATAGTAAATGATATGGTTTCGTTATTATGGTAGCTTAACATACATCCCTGAACAAGAACCTTGTTTAGGCTTTGGGGGTTTGTTTGAAAATGACTCTTCTCCTAAGCCTCAGATCTGTTAGACTCTTAGACTGTGTGCTATCTCAAAGTCAGCCCACCGTCACCATGCTAGCATGTTATTTCTCGGTTAATTTTGGGCTCACTACATTATTGAGGGTTTGGTCATGTTAGACTACCGCTGCTGTATGCTCAAATCTTGTTTCATCAGCACAGTATGCTAGTGTACACATCTGCGGGTTGCAAGGCTTCAAGGTGCAGCAGTGTGATTGCGGCTTCCACAGCGGATCCGCAGTTGGCAATACTGCGGATCAGGGTTTGAATGCACTTTATCGCAAAGCTTCGCTACCGGAGTGTTGGCACCTGTTGTGTTCGCATATATCAGGACAAGCGGAGTATTGCAGACCCCTGATCAATGAAACTCATTTCTCTTAGGTCCAATTTGCCGGAATCCCCAATTTACTCTGTGCTATAGGGGCCTTGCTGATTACCTATACTATTTTGGAGGTTCCTTATTATAAGTGTAGTACAATGGGCCCCAAAACCCTATTCTAATTATTACGGCCCCTAGATTACTGATTCCCCAAACCCTGAATGCTGCATTCAAGAGGAAGCCCAGCCCTTCAAGCCCAAACACTGATGCGCTATTGGCGATGCCCTACGGGTTTAGGGTCTAGGGTTTAGGCACCATTAAACCAGAATACCCTAAACCCTTACAGCAAGCACGTTTTAGAAGCCTTCTAGCAGCCCGAAATTCATCTGTACTCCTGCAGCACGCGCTCCCCTGGACAGTTTGGGTCACGGAGACGGACACAATGCACTGCAAGACGTGGAACTGAGCCAGGTGCCGTCGTGGACATTTGGGGGTTTAAGGTTTCCGCTGATGCGTTCCTGCAAGGGTTCCTTTAAAGGGTTCTTTTCGGTGTACTAGAAGGATTACTGTGAGGGTTTATGTGACGGTTGCTTTGAAGCTTCACTTTTGGGAATTTGAGAGGCTCATAGATGTCTGCAGAAGTAGCAGTAATGTCCCTGGTTCCTATATAGTGCACCATGTCATATTTTATGGACCCTATAGGTTTCTACGATCATATCCCCCCCCCAAAAAAAAATAAAGAAAAATTAAATAAGTATCAAGGCCTCTATGTGAGGATGGCAGGTTGGAGACGGGCTTGAGGATTCCTTGGCTTACTGTTTGAGGGTTAAAAGGGTGGGGAGCGGGTTTAGGATTTCTTGGGTTTACCCCAAATTGCCTACCTTTTTAAGGACTTGTATAAGGAAACCACCACGTATGACGAACTCTAAAATGATAGGTTTTCCAGGGTTCAGGTATGGTTTACGCTTTAAAGGAACCCATAGAGGAACCCGTGCTGGAACCTTTAGAGAATCCCTCCCTTCACGCAACTCTTGAAGCAACCGTAAATTGAGCCCATAATGGAACCCGTCACAGAACCCTTAAAGGAACCCTCGAAGGCACTTTTGTAGGATCCCTTACAGGAGCCCTAAAGGGATCTATAGGGTTTCCTTCAAGTACTCCCTTTACGGGCTCTGCAGGGGTTTCCTTTAAGGGCTCCTTTAAGGGTCCTTTAGAGGAGCCCTTAAAATAACCCGTAAGGGAGCCCTTTTAGGATCCCTTATAGGATCCTTTCGAAGCCCGTTTCGGATCCCTTAGAGGAGCCCTTAAAGGAGCCCCTAAGGGAGCCCTCAGGGGCCCCGGTCTCCAGGTCTTCGACATCTTGCCGATCTACGGACGGCTGGAGCCCGGCGAGACCCAGGTCGCCACCTTCACGTGCTCCCATGCGCGCTTGCTTTAGGGCTTAGGGGTTTAGGGGTTAGGACAGAAGGGTTTAGGGGATGTAGGGTTTAGGGGTTTAGGGGACGTAGGGGTTTAGGGTTTGGGACTTTAGGGTTTATGGCTTAGGAGCTTTGGGTTTAGGATTTAAGGGTTTAGGGGATTTAGGGTTTAGGGGCTTAGGGTTTGGGGTTCGGGGTCTAAGACTTTAAGGTTTCAATTTGTGGGTTGCAGGGTTTAGGGTTTTGGGCTGTGGGTTGTAGGGTTCGGGGTACAGGGTTACCGCTTGCGAATTACTTCAAGCATCGCTAGACCTAGGGGTCGAGGTGCCCAACTCAAAAACCCTTCCCTGCGGTGTCTTTGACAAGCATCAATACAATACAGTATACACCGAAACCCTGTTCAAACTCTTTAAGCCTCGGTACTTAAACCCTGAGGAGCCGTATTGAAGTCCGACTTTAAACCGAAACCCAAACCCCTAAATCCTAAACCCGAAATCCTAAACACCCTAAACCCTAAGCCCGAAACCCTAAAAGCGCCCAGGTATGAAGCCCTTCGTGATCGCTCCTTCAAAGCTGTAGCAGTCTGCATGGTGGACGGTGGCCCGGAGTACGAGGCGCCACAAGGGTTTCTGTCTTAGGGTTTAGGGTTTCAGTGTGCCTTTATTCATGAATCTCTTTAAGAGCTCCTTTCTGCTCTTGTTGAAGGGGTTTAGGGTTTTTTGGGTTTAGGGTCAGGGGTTCAGGGCCGCGTGGCACCTCAAGAACCCAGCTTTAGGGCTGGGGCTTCACGGTTTTTTTGTGGGATGTAGGGTTTTGGGTTTCGCTTGGTGTCTTGGATCTTAGGGCTTCTAGTTTAGAGTTTTTAAGGGTTTTGGAGATCGGCTGACATTCCCCCGCTTGCTTATTATACAACCCTCACTATATCAGGGCCGTTGAGTTCAACACCTAGCTTAGGGTTGAGCGTTTAGAGATTAGCCGGCCGCGTTTGATTGAAGCCTAGAGTCCGTACCCTGAACTACCAAAACCCTAAACCCTAAACCCTTTTGCAGGGTATGGTTCAAGAATTGGCCGGTCTCGGGCTCCGAAACCCGTCGTATGTGAAGTTCGAGGTCTTGCCGATGCTCATGTAGGGTTTACTGGTAAGGTTAAGGGAACCCTAAACCCTAAACCCTAGGGTTTAGGGCTTAGGATTTAACATCGCCCGGGGAAGCCGCAGTGCGTAAGACTATACTGTGGAAGCCTGAATCATGTCTCATACTACGCTTTCAGGCTCCTTATTATGGTAGTATAGGGCTCCTTGTTATTGTGGTATAAGAACACCCAAAACCCGATTCGAGTTTTTAAGGCTCGCATCTTAGACAGTAACAGATCTACCAAAGGTTTAATGTGCTATATAATGGACTTCGATGTGGTAGAATGTGTTGCATACTGCACTGCAACATACAAAACCCGTAATAATATAGGGGCCTAAATAATTTCCATAAAACTAAGTTGGGTTTTCTTATTATATTTATAGTATAATGGCCTCTAATTATTAAGGCCCTTACATTACACTAACTCTATAATTTTTCAGCGACGTAAGGGCCCGCAGCAGTGAACTGGCTGAGTGTTTCGAGGTTTACTGTTTGGGTTTTTATATTTTAGGGTCTAGAATTTAGAGGTGTAAGATTTAGGGTTTCGGGTCAACGGAAATTCCGAAGCTATGCAACGGGCCTGTAGTTAGCTTGGTATCACAGCTGTCTTGATACAGCTATGGTATGACATCGGGAATGTTCTCGGTTTCTTATTCAAAGGACACCACAGCACGGGACCTACAGTTTTGCTCAGGTCGGCAGGGTGCTGCCTGAATGGGCTGTGGGCGTTGTAAGGAGATTATCAGCGAGCATGGCCACAAACGCCTGACTTCTATTTCAAAGTGGCCCCGGTTGTAATATCCTCAATGGGGATACTATAGGATACTTGATTGGAACTGTTTCCTTTATCCCAAAATGTACCGATAAGCCTGCCGGCAGCCACTCCTGAAAGAGGAAAAACCTACAGAGATCTCAACCCGATTTATTTGTAGCAGCCCAGCACCTGTCGACAAACCTTAAACCCTGAACATTAACCCTACCGAAACTCGAAACCTTACTTGATAGCCCATTCCTCCATGCCCTACTAAGAAGCCCTAAACCCTAAACCCTAAAACTTTCAACTGCCCATGGACCTTCAATTGGGTTCATAGTTTATGGCAGAACACCAGGTCGCTCTGAAGGGCACTGCTGCGCCGTGCAAATACAGCTTGGACAGGACGGGAGCTTCGAAGAATCCTAACTTTTGGGGACCCCAAAAGGACATAAGCATAAGCATTGTATAGGATCCCTACCTTTGGGGCCCAAATCGTGCGGGGTCTCGCAGTTGGGGTTTGGGGGTTGTGGCAGTTGCAGCTGCTTGCTCCCTAAAACCCTGAACCCCTAAACCTTAAGTTACTTCAGGCTTAGTGCATTGTATGTTCTTCGGGCTCCCGTGATTTCTAGGGTTGTGCTGTTATGGCGTTCATGCCAGATGTGCGGTGCTGTGGGTTTGGGGGGAAGAGCTTGGTTCTGTCACGCGCCTGTGGGGTTCCAAAGGAACTGTGCACTTCGGCTTGAGCCAAGAAGCCCAAATGGGTTTGCATCATTGTCGTGAGTGTGTTTGTGCGCGCGCAGGTCTGTGTGTGTGTGTGTGAGTGATTATGTGAATATATGTGTGTGTGTATGTGTGTGTGCAGATTTGTTTGTGCGTTTGCATGGTTGTGAGTCTGGGTTTTGCTTGTTGTTGTTGGCCGCTGTCATATTAGTATGATTGCTCATTGTTTGGTTGCTTGCTTGTTTGCTTGCTTGTTCAACTTGCGAAGAGTTCACTTCAACGGGACACATCTGCGACAACGCTGAAACCCCAAAGCCTGAAACCATGAAGCCGTCGCACCCTCACCTCCCTAGATATCCTTATCGAAAAAAACCCCGAGCCCAGAAGACCGTCACAAGCCACAGGAACGATTTGGATTTCGGCGACATTCCCTTCACCGAGGTGCGGACACGTCCGAGACTTGCTGGGCTTTAGGTTTCGGGTTTATGATTTACTGCCTGGGTCGGAAGACTCTGTAACCTATCCTCCTATAGTCCTATGTCAAAAACCGCAAAAATGCAATGCACCCTAAGCCCCTATATAAAAAACTATAGACCCCAATCTCTAAATCGCTGTGCTCGAATGAATCATTAAAGCGTCTATACAGTAGATCCCTTATAGAACCCTTAAAGCTCCGTTTTGAAGGAGCCCTTCGAGGAGCCCAACTTGTTCTGAAATACTGAGGCTCTATACAACATGGTTGTGAGGAACACACCTAGCAGTCTCAGTCATCTCAAGCCCCAAACTTAAATCCTAAACTCAGCAGACATACCCTGAACCCATAATCCAAAATGAACCCTAATAAACCTCAATAAACACCCCAATGAGTGTGTTTTGGAAGCCTGGGATCCTAAACTCAAAATACCCAGGACGCAAACCTCAAAGCCAACTATCCATAAACCCGAAGCCACTTGAAAAGTTCAAGGTCTGTAGGCCCCTGTGGCTCAGGCTTTGTGGTTTTGCATGTAGCCATGAGATTCATCTAGGTTCTAGAACAACTTCAAGCTTCATGGTTAGTCAGAAGCAGAGCAGGTAAGCTTTAACCTTTGGGTAGTATAATCCCTATATAATCCTTATATTATAATATTATGAAAAAGGTTAACCTTTGGCTCCCCATGGTACCCGACAAGTAGGTTAGTCAGAAGCAGAGCCGCAAGGCCGTAGATCCTGAATCCTCAACTTAGAGCCTAAACCTCGAGCCCTAAACTTGGCGTTGTTCTGGTTGGTTCTTAGGACTTTAACTTTTTGGGTTTCTGTATGACTATAATAATAATATAATAATAAGGAGGCTAAAAGTTTAACTTTTAGGAGAGGTTCAGAAGTCAGCCAAGTAAAGACTAAACCCCAGACCTTCCAGCCTAAACCCCAAACCCTAAAACCTAAAGCCAAGAGCCTAAACCCTAAACTCTAAACCCCAAATACCAAATCCCTCAATCCTTAAGAGTAATGTATAGGGAATCCCAGCACTATTTGGCCTTTGGCCTTAATCCGGTTTCCAACTTTTTGGGGCCCACTATACTTAGAGGATCATGGGACTTAGTAAGTAGGTTATAGTTGGGATTATAAGTCCCCCAAGTGGGGTTATCCTAACTATAACCTACTTAGTAACCTTACTTACTAAGTCCCATGAGCCTTCAAGTAGACCCTATACCCTAAACCCTTAAAGGGAGCTTATTGTAGAACCCTATAGTACCCTTAAAAGGAACCCTAAACCTTACTTACTNATGAGCCTTCAAGTAGACCCTATACCCTAAACCCTTAAAGGGAGCTTATTGTAGAACCCTATAGTACCCTTAAAAGGAACCCTAAACCTTACTTACTAAGTCCCATGAGCCTTCAAGTAAGCATGTCAAGCGCCTTTGGGGAGGTGGGAGAGTCCGAGCTCTTCCTCTCCAATCGGGGCCAAGTGCCTGTCCGCGGCCCAGAATTATAGGGAATCCCAGAAAGTTGGAACATGGGTTTAGGAGGATTGGTGCTAGGATCCCCTATACTTTACCTTAAGGGCATGGGGATAATGATGTTCCAACTTTCTGGCTTCTACTGTAGGTGTTTAGGGCTTTTGAGGGTTCAGGGTTTGGGGATTTAGAGGTTTAGGTGTTTAGGGCCTAAAATAAGGGTTTAGGGTTTGGGTTTAGGTTTTGGGCTTTATGGGTTAGGGTTTGGGGTATGAGGTTTAGGTTTCGGGGTCTACGGTTGCCTCTGGATCCAACACCTGGATTAGGGTTCAGGGTTATCGATCTAAGGTAGGGATTTAGAGGTTTAGGTGTTTAGGGCCTATAAGGGTTTAGGGTTTGGGTTTAGGTTTTGGGCTTTATGGGTTTAGGGTTTAGGGAAGTTTAGGGTATGAGGTTTAGGTTTGGGGGTCTACGGTTGCCTCTGGATCCGAACACCTGAGGTGTTACTGGATTAGGGTTCAGGGTTATCGATCTAAGGTAAGGTTCAAGGCTTAGGGGGTTTAGTGTGTGATTGTTTCGGCGATTTACCCTGTACTTAGTGAGGAGGTCATAAGCTATTATACCGTATGCTGTGGGCGCATGGGTCGTCCTGATCCACTTGGTTGTAGTTGAAGAGCTCATACCCGAGTTACGGAGGGATTTCCAAGCCCCGACGCGGGACGCAACCCGAGGAGCCGTAGCAATGCCCAATATCCGGAAAACCTGACACGTTCCAGCTATTATCCCCATATCTTTGCAACAAGACTGTGAACACCCACATCCTGAAACGCCCTAAATCCTCTTCTGCACGTACTCTTCGCACCTTCAACAAAGCTTAACTGTTTATGTCGCAACATCCCTGCTCTAAACCCAAGTTATCCCAGCCAGAAAGACTCTTCGCACCCTCGCCGCACCTTCAACAAAGCTTAACTGTTTAGGTCGCAACATCCCTGCTCTAAACCCAAGTTATCCCAGCCAAAAAGGCCACAAGCAAGCACGACCTGATGTAGAGGCCTTAAAGATTAATTACCAATACTATTCTGCGGGTTAGTTTTATAAATACAGTAAAATGGGCACCAAAACCCTATTCTAATTGTTACGAGGCCCTTATGTTGAGCGTTCAAAAGCCAACAAGAAAGCCCAGGCCAGTTTCAACTTCAATCTCGCTGGCATCTCTCGACCGTCTGCCGGCCGCAACTGCTTAAACCCTGAGAGAACTCGTTTGTGGCTTCGATTGATATACAGGTCGGAATAATCACTTGAAAAAAATCATAGCACTGCTCCCCGCCCCCAACTTCCGTTCGAATTGCGAACGCCCCGTGTGACTAGGAGTTTGGGTTCAAAGTTCAAAGATCAGACATAGAGTCTGGTGGTTTGCCATTTCAGATTCGTTTTTTTTTTTTTTTTTTGGGGGGGGGGGGGCGTTTGGGCTTGGTTCCTGAACTGCTAAAGCCCGAAGTTCCTGAATTCCAAAAGCTTTAAACCACTTTTGGAAACCTTTCAGAACCGAAGCATCGTCCTAACGACCCGAAGCCAGACCCCTGGATCCTGGACCGACCTAAACACATGTGGGTAGTTGTCAAAATAGAGGTCCCTTCTTGGATACCCTACATAATAGGTGCCGTACTATTAATAAGGACCCAAAACGGACCATAATTTTGACAACCACCTATGTAATTCATACGTAAATCTCCAAACTGATACCTACACTGCACCGATAAGCCATGCTTTTAGAAGCCGAAAGTTAGTAGGTCCACGGAACCCGCTAAGCTACATTAAACAAGACATGTTTGCAACCCCCTCTTATAATCCCTAAACACTGAAATCCCAAAGTCTGAACTTGGATACCGTAAGCTGCGCCAGCTTAGGTTCGTGGTCGATGTGGTGCCCAACAATGGCATCCTAAAGCCCGAGGAGCGCCTCAAGGCAGATTTCGGCACAGCTGGGCGTTTTGGGGTTTAGGCTTCAGGATTCTGAGTTTTGGGATTTAGGGGCTCATGTGCTGTTTGGGGGTTAGGGTTCAGGATTCTGAGTTTCGGGGTTTAGGGGCTCATAGGCTGTTTGGGGGTGTAGGGTTCAGGATTCTGAGTTTCTGGATTTAAGGCAAGGGCTCCTAGGCTTCGTGGTGCCAAGGTTCAGCTACTTAGGAGCCACCCGAGGACCTCTATTATGCATCGTCTGGTTGTCGTGAGGGCGTGATAGGGTGTGGTCGTTACCCTAGGTGCCCGAGATTCCCTAGATTCTTTCCTAAACTACGACCCTAAACCCTAAACCTTAAACCCTAAAGCCTAAACCCTAAACCCTATCACTGTTAACTCTTTAAGTTTAGGGCCTTCTGCAGCTCCGGTTCATGCCGTCTCGAAGCCGGGGTTGGCTTACACCGTAGGCTCCCCCGATCCTGAAACCCGAAGTCCTCAAACCCGCAAGCGCCATTTTTCCCACGCCCCAGGGTGGGTTCAGGCCCGCAGTAGGGTTTAGGCCGGGGGTTTTTGCGGTTTTTCACACGCGCCGGCCCCATGACGACCCTTTCTGAAGAACTGCAGAGGTTAGGCTTCCAGAACTCAGACGTGTGAGCCCTGAACTGGAGCCTCTGCGACATACATCGGAGCCCGTGCAGGGAACTACTACAGGAGCCGAAATCTCTAGGTTCAGGGTTTATGGTTGAGGCAGCCCGCATAGACTCGGTGACTGAACATGCTTCGAGCTTGCTCACAGGGTGGGACACTCTCTTGACAGGCAGTTTGCCTTGAAACCCCCTGCGCATCATGGGCTTTCTGTCTGGTTCTTAGTAGGGAATGGGGGAATGGATTGTGGTGACTATTACTGGGATAATATAGGGACTACTATGGGGATCCATTCCCCCATTCCCTACTAAGCACCAAGGGGTTTTTGATGATCAGAGATTTTCGAGCACTACCCTCGGCATTTTAGCATGCCTTAGTGAATGGTCGTGAATGAGTTTGCTGGGTTTGCAGGTGACAAGCAGGTTTATGAGTACGGTATTTGGGAGGTGCTTGCAACTTCGAACACCGCGCACTTTCTAAGTGCTCCGGTCCCTTCATAGACTTTGTGGTTAATGATATTTATGTTTAGTGCAGCGTCTCAGTGCACATGCGTGAAGGTCGTTGTGCGGTTCCGCGCCGGTATCCCTGACCTTGTCGCAGGGGCACCTGGATAAGGGATCTCTGGACAACTCGTCCGGGCTTTATGGGTTGCACTTTTGCCCCTTGGTTCCTTGTACTTTCCTCTCATAGGCACCAGTCATACCGGAAAATGTAATTAGACCCCTGCCTGACTTCCTTCTCAACTGCTTCCTGCCGGCACTCGGCACACACTACAAGGGTTTGGGGNACAGAAACAAAAATATTGTGTGCGCCCTGCCCGACGTCCCGCTCACCCGCTTCCCGCCTGTGCGCGTCGCCAACTTTATGGGGGTTGGGGGGGGGGGGGGGTGGTGTCTCAGGGCAGAGCTTGGATTCTTTAATGTTTGTCGAGGTAGTGGTGGTAGTGGTTGTGGTTGTGGGAGCAGGAGCAGTAGCAGTAGTAGGAGCAGGAGCAGGAGCAGCAACAGCAGCAGCAGGAGCAAGAGCAGGAGCAGGAGCAGGAGCAGGAGCAGGAGCAGGAGCAGGAGCAGGAGCAGGAGCAGGAGCAGCAGCAGCAGCAGTAGCAGTAGCAGTAGTAGCAGCAGTAGCAGCAGTAGCAGCAGTAGTGGTAGTAGTGGTAGTAGTGGTAGTAGTAGTAGTAGTCGTGGTGGCAGTTAGTAGTAGTCGTAGTAGTAGTAGTCGTGGTGGCAGTTAGTCGTAGTAGTAGTAGTAGTGGTAGTGGTAGTGGTAGTGGTAGTGGTAGTGGTAGTGGTAGTGGTAGTGGTAGTGGTAGTGGTAGTGGTAGTGGTAGTGGTCGTTGTAGTAGCAGTCGTAGTAGTAGTAGCAGCAGTAGCCGTAGCAGCAGTTGTGGTAGTAGCAGCAGCAGCAGCAGTAGTAGTAGTAGTAGTCGTGGTGGTGGTGGTAGTAGTAGTAGTGGTAGTGGTAGCGGTAGTGGTAGTGGTGGTGGTAGTAGTAGTAGTAGTAGTGGTAGTGGAGGTAGTAGTAGTAGTAGTAGTAGTAGTAGCAGTAGTAGTAGTAGTAGTAGTAGTGCTAGTGCTAGTGCTAGTGCTAGTGCTAGTGCTAGTGCTAGTGCTAGTCGTAGTCGTAGTCGTAGTCGTAGTCGTAGTCGTAGTGTAGTCGTGGTCTAGTCGTAGAGTAGGTAGCCTTTGACCTTTTTGGGGGTGCTAGAACCCCTATGCAATCCCAAAGGTTATCGTTTAGTTCTCCTAGAGCAGCTCTCCAACAAATCATTTCCTCCACCTCTGCTGTTCTACCCTGTCGCCAGTGGCAGGATGGTTAAAAGAGCCCTTCAAACGAAAGCGATGCCCGTGTGTTCTTTAATGTAAGCCCGTTCGTACAGGGGCTGGCACGGTTATGAGACTTTGTTAGAGCTCTTCATACGGATTTAAATTTCGTAGTTCTGACGAATCAGCAATCGTGCCCCAACGTTATCCCTAGCAATGATACTATGATTTACATTACTTAAAGTTCTATTGCATTTCCAGTTTAGGTTTCAGGCGCTACCCCAACGACCCTGTTCCGAAACATCCCAGGTTGAGACAGTTCTCGTGGAAGTTGCACATTTCGAGCCTGTCACGCTCACGGTACGTGTAGGGCGCCCAGAGATTCGTGCGTTGTTTAGGGTTCCTTTTCGGGTTCCATTATGGTTTGTGTAAGGGTTTGATGTTTGTTTTAAGGTGTTCAGGGGCTCAGGTTCGGTTTAGGATTTCAGGTAGAGCGATTCTTTACGATTCATTAGTACTCGCATTCCCTCAGAGGGGAGGGGGGGGGGTTGG